>PVIJ01007638.1:0-80815 GCA_004024925.1 Scalopus aquaticus
GGGGGGGAAGGGAGGCGGAGGGAGGGAAGGAAAAGGGCACAAAATGGAATAGAAAAGAACACAAGGGACCATGGAGATGGATCACGGGTGAATTGGTGGTGGGCTACCCAAGGGGAATACAAAATGTACAAGACATAAATAATAAAAATATATATTTATATAAAAAAATAATAAAAAATAAAGGCTTCCAGGACTTTCTACTCCTCTTTCTAGGGTATCAGAACTATTATGTGAATTTATTTTTTTTAAAAAAGCACTTTCTTTAAAAAAAATTATCATGGAATTTATTATGATCAATTTCAGATGTGCAAAGGAATGTATCAAAATTGTTAACTTAGTGTACTTACTCTTTCTTAGGACTATAGGTAAATGATTAAAAGAATCACCATGCAGCAAAGAATGCCTCCTTTGAAATTCAAGGTTTTCCAAAAATTACGTAGTTATTAGTTTTACACAGTATATTTAAGCGTTAAATATTCTTCCCTTGTTGCATATTGCTAATAAAAATTAGAGGAGATATACATAAAATAAATTCATTTGCATTTAGTAGAGACATATTGTCATTTCAATTTGTACTATGACCTCTCAGTTCTAAATATTCTTATTAATATTCCAAGATAGCCCCAGGGTTAATAAAATGGTTTTTCTCTTACTACTTAGTATTTTATGATAAATTTATGCAAATCGGGTATCTGAATATGCTTATGCCTGGCAATGAGATTATATATTGTAATTCTTTCATCAGCCCATAGTAATAAATGATAAATAAAATGCCACTGTCTCAATTCCATTTTTCTAATTGGTGCTATGATCCTCTGTATGAGAAAATGCTGTTCTTATGTACACTATGTTCTGGTATAATTTAACATGGCAAGTTTTTATTTCCCAAAGCTGAAAATTTCAGTGATGAATGTATTATAAGTCCTTAAAGACAGGTTTATAAATTTTTAATAGAATTGAGACTTTGGATAATACCACATGAAATTTTTGAGAGACAACATAATACCTCGATTTATTTCCACTGTATTATGGGATAAATGATTAAGTATTAAAAGCTAGCTAAGTCATATGTCCACATACTCAACATTACAGATTTGACTACTATTGAATATGTCTCATAATTCTGAGCTATCAGTCTGTGATTCTCTCCTTCACACCATTGACATCATAATTTATGTTTGTTGCATACTTCACAATAATTCAGTTAAATAAATGAAGAAGGTATAATTACCAAAAAATAAATGAGTGAACTAGAAAATCACCATTAAGAAAACATTCTAAGTGAGGATTGTTTCAAGCAAGATCTACTGATGGATGCTAAAAATTAATAATTTAACATCTGAGGGGGAACATGACTTTTAGCTCCAAAATACCTTCCCCATGATTGTTAATCACAAAGGAAAAAATTTAACTTTATAGTGGAGGAACCCAGCAGGTACCACATAACAAGTGACAGGTGCCACCTAAACAAATGACCCATATTATCAGTAATGAGAATTGGCATCCTGCACCCCGATATGATACAATGAAAAGGGCACCTCGCTTGTGTGTTATACTGGTCAATTATTCAAATAAATGAGAATAATACCATATGAATTGATGGGCACATTATAAAGATATTGTGTCTTCTTAAATCAGAATGGTTTTGCCCTATATCAAACAATTCAAAATCTCTACAGAGTTCTTCATAAAACTCGATAAGCTAGTTTTGGAAATTAGGAAAAAGCAAATTAAAAAACATTCTCAAAGAAATACAATGTAGGAGGTTTAACCATTCCAAAACCAAACAATATAACTTAGCAGTATTGATAATAACTTATAAACAATGAGAGTGAAAAGCCCAAAAACATACATACACAAACAGAAATTTGATTTGACAGAAATATTCATCACTGAGATGAGGATGCACTACAAATGGAGCAAATGGTTTCCATATCAGAAAAAAAACAAACAAACCAGAACTCCACCCCATAACAGTTATAAAAGTCAATTCCAAGCAAATATGTGAAAGGTGAAACTAACATGCTTGTAAGAAAATCAAAGATTACTTTTTTTGAAATAGGTCATAAAATAAATTAGGATGTATTAAAATTACTAAGTTGAGTTCATCAAAAAACACCATGAGGATAAGATCTTCAAACTAGGAATATATATTTGCAAAACAAAATATAGAAGATATTTGCAAAACTTATTAGTAAGAATTAGTCTTCAGAAAAAATAAAGCAATTCTAAGTAACACAAAACTCACAGGTATCCCATAAAAGTCATAGTTTGTTGTTGAATATGAAAAGAAGCACAATCTCCTTAGGAAATTACGTAGACATGGATGGAAATCACTATGATGAAACATTTGAACCTGCTTAAAATGACATATTTGAACAGCTTAAAATGAGATTTTCTGACACCAAGTTTAATAACAGAAAGTGTTGACTATACACAATCACCTAAATACTCAAACACACTATATTTTTTCACCATACATACACAATGACAAACAAGGGAATAATTAGTACCAAACTAAGGAGTGAGTTTGGAAATAGGTTCCGTTAAGAAAAGAGATCATAAAAGAGACACAGAGAACTTCAAATGTAAAAGTAACATTCCATTTCTTCAGATGTGGTATGTGAAAGTTGTGTGTTATTTTACTACTTTTTTCATAATTAATTGTTCTATTTGTTGATTAACTTAATTCTTTGGCGATAAAAGCATTTTATCAACATTCTATTTCTGTAACACAATTTTATTTTTACTTGTATTATTCTCAATTTTGTAAATTTTACCATCTATTATCTACATATATTTTACCATCTAATATATCCATATACTTGCTTTAATGACTATGAATTATGCTAAAATAATGAAAATTTCATTTACAAAACAGAATAATCTTAGATCTTACTCTTCATCATTTTAAAGCAAAAAAATAAATGACTTCTGTAGTAAGAATACAAAAATGAGGTACAAGTATTGGAAGAAACAAGGCAGCAGAATGATGAAAATTTAGCTAATCTAGTTAAAAAAAAAATGGAAGTGAAAACAAAACTATTATGGAAATGATACCATACTAGATCAACCAGGGAAGTATGCCAAAAAACTAGTCAGAAACTCGAAAAACAGTCTGGATGAAACTGAGCAAAATGAAATTAAAATGTTGAAATGGAGAAAAATACTAATATCTAAAATCAAACCAAGTATATAAATGAAATACATACAATACAGCGTTTGCAAAAATGAACAACAGAAAAAAATTCCAAAAATTTTTTTTCCTGAAGTAAAGGTCTAAATCAACAAATCAAAAGGGTATATATTGTCCGAATGGATGATAAGACTGATGCAGAATAATAACACTAGGCTATATAGTAATTTGTCACCAAGGTTCAAAGACAAAAAAATGGGCAACCATAGAAATAATTAAAATGACAAACCTACTCTGGTTTAGAAATTTAATTCTGCACTGACAATTCGCCAAGAACAATAATTATAATTCAAATTTAAGCTTGATTTCTCAACTTAATGGATCACAAAAGACTTAGCAGGACTTGAACACTAAAGGAATAGAGGGGTGAGCGAGCACACCCTAAAATGACCCTGAAGTCTTATTCTGAGTTGCAGGAACATCACACCAGCTTCCCCATCTGCCAAGAAATGGATAGCACCCAAAGCTGTCTTCTAATGGGATCAGGGGCCTAATTTCATCGCATCCTCTCCCCAACTCCATTCAACCCCACCGAGGAGTGAGAAGCAACTTCCGATTAGGTTTTAGATATCAAGGTGTTGGGCAGCTGACTTTCTATGACAACTCTTCATAGCTGCTGCTCCAAAATTTGGTCTGCTTGACAGCTTGTCTCAATATTCCTGAGAAGGCTGCTCTCTGCAAGCTTTGTGGAATAGATCAACAAGGGAAGAACATCCTGCTTTTGGAACATAAACCGACCCTGTATGGCTAGCAGATAGCTGTGATCTAGCAGCACATCTTGGTGGGTGAGGGGAGGTTGGGAGATCCACAGCACCCCTCCTCTTATTGATACCGGCTGGCTGGCAACTTCTCCCTTTTCCCCCAAAGCCTATTTCTGAAACCATGTTGTGTGACATTGTAGAATTCATCTTAAACTGTGGTGCATGACAGGAAACAGCACACTAGGGCCTTGCCTGGCATTACAGTGAGTCATTTGTTTGTTTCCCTATACACATCAGTTCTATGGTTTATGAAGTAAATGTGCTAAAGAAGGATCTGAAAGGATAAGAGTTGAGATTAGACTGGATTTGAGGGATACACTTGAGAATTGGATGATGAGCCATTCAGAGGAAAAGTTAGATCAAAAGCCTAAAGGAAAGGAAGAGTTCAATGAGTACCTGGCTTTAGGATTAATGACATATAAGGCATAAGAAAGTAGTAAATGAAGTGATGAGAGGGATCTGGCGTAATGGTCCTTGAACATCAAGTGGTCAGGCTTCATTATGGGAGGTCAGAGTTCCTCAGAATAGGTTCTGTAGCCAATTACCTAAAAATCCTATGAGATCAACAGCCAGCTTTTTCTTTGATTGTGTGGGTAACCAGTTATACACTCTAGATATAGTCTGATGAGGGGAGAACATCAATTGAGTATTTGTAGAGACAGGAGGGTCCTGGGACAAGGGCAGGAAATGTTGCTCTTCCCAGGGGCTAGTAAACAAGAGGTTAAAAACTTAATGACTCTAGGCCTGGATGGACACCTTTCACGTTTCAGATTCCCTTGGACCATTGTTTTTATTACTCCTCTTTTCCTCTCCTGAGCTCTCTTTTACACAGCTATCAAGTTAGCTGCTATAAGAAAAAAGGGAGTTGTAGGTCTAGAAAAAAAAACTTCACACATAATGAGACCAGATTAGTTCAACCTGGAGCTGTGGGCACATAGGCTTCATTAGATGTTCACCTTGAAGATGGTCACAAGCCCTGCACTACCACAGGGCTGCAGCTGATTGGATGGACTTTAGTCAAGTCCACTCTCCTTATGGTCTCAGCCAATAAAGTTTAATTTCTTTGTTCTCAAATCCTAGTCATAAAACCTATATAGACCCCTATCCCTGGACCTATGGGAGTCTCACACCTCGAGAGGTCTCCCTGTCTTGCCCTTTCACTCATCAATAAACAGTGACTCTTTGCCTGATTGGTGTCTGTGGACTTCTCAAACTTGACCAGAGGGTGTCAAGAGTGCTTTCCCCAGCTTGGGAGTGAATCTCTTCAGTCCATTCCTTAAACTCCTGGCAGGTGGAACAAAGGACAGCGGCTAGTATGCTCCCAGATTATCCACCTGTATTGTGGGATGATTGGGCTGAGGGGCTGCAGTCTGTTCCCTTGTCTGGTGATAGTGTGGTAATTCAGGGAAAATGTCAGTGGGATAAAAAATGGCTCCACAGGAATTTGATAAAGATGTTTATGACACATAAAACATGCCTCAAACTATATGAGCAGGCCAAATTCACAAGAACCTCACTGTGACAAACATACCAATTCACTTTGCAAAACAGATCAGTCCCTCCTCTGCAGAACTACAGTCAGCAGTGGCTATTACATCTGCAGTCAGGACATCACTATGACTAGGGGTGTAAACTCAGTTAAGTGTGGAGGTGAAACAGTATGTTCAAAGTAAGTGCAGGAGAGGGAGCAGTAAGCAGAAATTGAGACGTCTATGAAAGAGCAAAGAATTTCGTGACCAGAGACAAACTCATGAGAATAGGAGAAAAGAGGGTAATTTGAAGGGCTAAGGTACCTGAGAATTTGAGAAAAGGTGACACCAAGAGCACAGGGGGAGGGACTTGTCTCATGCATGGGAACCACATGCCCTCCCCATACACCAACAAGAATGAAGACACATGAGATTCAGAGAAGGCCAGAAGTTCAGTTTTGTTTTGCTCACTTCAATTTTAACAAAGTACGAAGTAAGCCTATCAAATAAGATTAGAAAGGTATTAGGTTGGGAACATAGTGGACAAGATCATAGAGCAGTATTTCTTTTAAAAATAAATCCAACTTTTAATGAAGCAGAGAATATTTCCCCAATTAGTGGGAATTAGTGGTGTTCTCTTACTACACTGGATTTATGAACAGGTTAGATATACAAGAGACTTTATTCCCTATTCTCTATTTTGGCATTCAATTCTTGATGTGCTCCTTCACCTAACCCAAGTTATGCTGACATGATCTTTGACTTCCCATGGAGAAATGTTCATTTTAACTGGCAGGCAAATGATATTACACTCTGAAGGCCCATCATGCTAAGTGACCATTAAACCATTACACTTAAGAACTGCCTCTCAAGACAGAAATTCCAAGTGCTTCACACAGCATCACTGTTTAACTATCAGCATTTTATAGGCAGGGAAATGTCATCACCAAGCTCACATGAAATCTTCTGGTTATAAACAAAACATCTGTGGCTGGTTAGTTCGGGTGGTTCATCCATGAAGTTAAATGACAAAAATCGTGGGTGGAATCTTTGAAAAGCCCTGATAGTCTGACTGTTTCAAGTCCTTTATCTGCTGCTCTATTAGATGAGATACCTCCCCCCTGGAGACTTCCCATTCAGAGAGGATGTGGCTGCCTTCACCCCATCCATCAGCCTCTTCTCTATCCCTCTATGTTCATGGAACTCTTCTCCTTCCACTTTGATTACTCTTGTTTTCGTCCAATCCCTCCATCCACTTCTAAGTTTGTCTCAATACCCACCAAAGTCCTAGTATTTTTCTCCGCTCACTCTAGACTTCATGAATATAGCTGAATAACCACCTTCAGAATCTGTATCACATCGTCTAGTTCACAACTGTATTCAATTGAACTGTATTCAATTAGAGGCAGACTCTAAGCTGCCTAAAGGGAGGAACCACAGGGATAGCCCAGTAAGATGTAAAAAGACGATCTTATTCCTATTTGAAGAGCAGTGCTTCCTAGCTGGGTAATTTTGAGTTATGCATCTAATCTCTTTGGACATTTGCTCTCTTTTGAAAGATTAAAAAAGGCTTACAACTAATTCTCTGCTTTATACTTTTTAATCACTTTGATCTTTAGTAGTTCCCAAGAAACACTTGAATAATGGAATTGGATCCCATGAATAAATACAAATTTATAACTAGATGCTAACAGCTATTTTTTCTTTCAGTTATCTGAAGATGTAATAGGCTCATTATTTTTTAAATAAAATATACGAATTTTTTAGTTTTAGTTCTAGTATAGCAAATAATAGACATATACAAAATACATCTTTGATATATATATAAAGTACATCTTTGAAATCCTTAATGATTTCAGAGTAAAAGTATCTTCAGGCAAACATTTGGGAAGTACTTCTCTAAATCAATAAAGGTATGAGATAATTACCTGCATTTATCAAATGTAAAAATGTAGGTGTATGAGTTTTGTGTGAAAAATACACTTTCAAAAAGAATATGACTATATTTTACTGACAGCTATTACACTGAACATTTTCTCCTAAGGATGGCAAGTAAAGTCCACACAATCGACTCATCTGTTTTCAAATCCAACCCAGCAAACACTCTTGACCATGAGCTGCAGGAGCAAGCAGTAGAAAGGGAGCAATGCTCATACTATTAACTCTGTTCCATGAGGTCAGTTCAGGGATGGCGCCCCCTACCCACAATCTTTATAATAACAGCTACATTAGTTTTAAGGCTATCATAAAGAAATGCCATAGTCCCAAAGGTTTAAGGAGATTTAATTCTCATAGTATGGAAGCTGGAATGTCAAGGTGTTGACAGCTGTGGTTTCTGCCAAAGCCTCTCTCCTTGGCTTGCAGATGACCTTCATGCCCTCACATGGCCTCTTTTCTGATCCCTAAAATCCCTGGCTTTCCTCTTATAATGTCACCAATCCTAATAGAGAAGGTCCTTTCCTTATGAAGGTCCTATCTCCAAATGTAGTCACTTGGGTTAAGCCTACCCATATGACCTCATTTAACATTAATTGCCTCTTTAAAGGCTCTATTTCAAATATGGTCACATTTTGAGGTTTGGAGGTTTGTTACTTACAGGTATGAATTTTGGAGAAATAGAATTCAGTCCATAACACCATGGAGAGAAAAATTAAGCTCTGCCATGGTGATTTCTAATGGCTTATTTACCTCATTACAATCTGTATTTTACTACCCAAGTCAAGATCACACAAAAGTCCTTTCAGTTTACGTAACTTAACTTCATCACTTTACTAATTTCAGGTAAAGAGAGGTCAAGTCATTTATCTAAGATCACACAGAACATTAGGCAACCAAAAGAAGGTTTTTTTTTTTTAATTTTTAAATAGTTTTTTTTTTTCAACATTTTGGAAAGCTTGCAATGATTAAGGGAACATTAATGACTGCCTGAAATGGTTGTTTCAATTACTGTGGTCAATATATCTATAGCTTTATTTAGGTGTATGCACACAACCAGGGGAGAAGTGCATGGGTTTGTTAGTTTCTTACACTTGGATGTGCCTACACTGAGGTAAACCTATGTTCAAACAACCCTTGCCCAGGGTTTAAAATGAGACACTTTAATCACAGAAAAGCAGTAGAAACAGAATATAAAGAAACCTTATGTTATATGATCTGTTGGAAAGAAACTGCCAAACCTACCACTCCCTCAGGCCCAGCTAACAAGTAACAGGCTAGTTACAAAGACTAAGAGGGCAGAAGAGGGTGAAAGGCCACTGATGCCCAAGATTTGTTCACACAACACCCAAGAGGCCTCAGGTGCTTTCAATATTTGACATGCCCACCTCCCCCACGCCCCACCGTGCACAGCTGAGGATCAGTTTTTGGCGTCCTCAGCGAAGCGAATGCCTCACTAGGGCCCACTGCTCTTAGGAAAACACATCCAAGGTAATGTAAGGCCTCTGGATATAAATCATTACAAAGTCAGTGGAGATTCACAGGACTTGCCTTATTAGCCAAATCCTTTTTTGTTTTCTCTTCATTCCCAGCCTTTGATGATTGGGGAGAAGCATTTCATGACACATGGAAATACAGACTTCAGTGTCCATAAATAGAGTTTCATTGAGACAGTATAGTCACTCACTCACACACCGTCCAGGGCTACTTTCCTCCCACAGTGGCAGAATGAAGTCATTGTGACACAAACCACACAGCCCACAAAACTTCAAGTGTTTATCCCCTGTCCCTTTACAAAAAAGTTGGTAAACATGTGATCCTAACTTCATGCAGTACATTAAGTTCACGCTTCAGATTTTCGTATCTTCACAAACGTCAACTCGGGAAACCTTAATGATTTAGCAAAGCATACAGCCATTGGTCAAGTTTAGAGCTTTATACAACATACTACACCAGAAAATTTTACAATTTCAGATCTTGTTTAGAGACGCCAAACACAGCTACTCCAAACCAAAAGCCTCTAAAGTGAGAGAAACGCTTTAGAGCGTCGATAAGTTCCAGGTGAGTACCATAGCACCGTGCCTGAAGACCTGCCGAGGTTAGTTATTACAACTGCATGAAAGTTGTAAGAAAAGCAGAAGTTTGCGTTTCATTACGTGACTGCACGATAAAAGCCCCACCTCCACCCCTGGGTTCGTCCTCACTTTATCACCAGCAACTGCTTCCCCACCCAAAATAGACGCAAAACAGTCTAATCCCCCAAACACCTTGTTTTAGGAGATAGTACAAAATAAAGCAGGGCCACAACTCTTTCCTCTGAGCTCTTCCTGGCAGCGAACTATGGCTATGGCTCAAACTGATAAAATGAAACATTCCAGAAACCAAATAAGGCAGATTACAAAGGAAACCGGTCAACATACCTTCTCACGAGAGTATCAAGGAGCCTGAAGAGAAAAAAAATCTGAACCTACCTCCTCTCTGTGGTTCCTCAGGGCATTCTCTCGAGGATGGACGACTGTTTCTGGTGATGTTCGGGCTCCTGCAATGACAATTATCTTCGCTTAGCAGTCTTCAACGGCACAAAGCAGAAAAAGAAATTAAAGTCCGTTTTACTACTGAGTCTTAGCCTGCTTCTTCTCAGTGCCTCGTGTCCATAAAACACGTTCATTCTCCTCACTGAGGAGAAATCACCCAGAGCACCTTTGTGAATCTTGAACCGACCTGAAGCCTTCTCCAGATATGTTAAAATGTTTATTATGTTTCTTCACAAAAAAATTGGTAAACATCTGATCCTAGCTTCATGCAGTATATTAAGTTCATGCTTCAGTTTTTCGTATCTTCGCAAACTTCAACGTGGGAAACCTTAATGATTTAGCAAAGCATACGGCTATTGGTTGAGTTTAGAGTTCCGTACAACATGCTATATCAGAAAAATTTTATAATTCCAAATCCTGTTGAGAGACGCCAGCACACAGCCGCTCCAAACCAAGAGCCTCCAAAGTGAGAGAAGCGAGGGAAGGGCACGAGTCTGCGCGCGCGCTGAGCTTTATAGGCGCACGTGTGCGCGCAGGTGTGCTGTTATCACACAGGTGAAACTCACTCATTATAACGGTGCATCTGACGCCGGCTGGCCCTTTGACTTGATAGTCAGGTGAAAAGTCATTCGCATAGCAGTTCGGCTATACCCCAGACCCATGAAGATTTAAAACATAAAAAAAGGACACACATGACATTTTTGGTTTCTTCATTATCCACATGATAAAAGACATACTTCTAGTAACTGCCTAGGTCATCTTAGGGAAATATGACAATGGCTTCAAATCCTAGTTTAGCCTCAAAATATAAACTCTTAGGGTGCTAAATCGTTTTTTATTCAGAGGTTATTTTGACTTTGTTTCCTTCTGGTAAGTAAAATAGTGTGTCTCATAGAGTCTCTGTTCAAAGAGAAGCACCTAGGGTTGCTAGATTAATAAATATGTAGGACACCCAGCTAAATTTGATTTTAGATATGCAGCAAATATATTTTTAGTATAATTATGTCCCAAATATAAGTATATCCCAACTAGTGCTTGGACTATACGTATACTAACAATATTTGAATTCAGATATAACTCCGTCTCCTGTAGTGGTGGTGGTGTGTGTGTGTGTGTTTGTTTGTTTGTTTTGACAATCCTAGGAGAAATTTTATTTCAAAGTAATTGGTTGACAAGTTGTGGGACAAATGTTTGGAGGCTGTTGTGCGTTATCTTTTAAAGGGAAAAGTTCTTAAAGCTCTGGAAGAGAAAAAAAATGCCTTTAGTCCTCAGTTCTCTAACCTGTGAAATATGAGTGTGATATTTAAATGTTACATGGACTTGCACCATTAAAAGTAATGATAGTTCAGTTATCAAATAAGATTAAACTGCAACACCCTTGGTTTTATAACATCCTTAAATTGCTTGTGTTTATTTTTTTTTTACTGATTAGTGAATTAGTTTATAATGCATAAAAACATATAGGTGAATTAAATGAACAAAAATTGGGAGCTTTCAGTTCCACCATTTGAGGTCATGATCATCTATCAGGTATAGCTCAGAAACTCAATAATGAGAAGGCATTGTCTCTCCAGCTTTGGTGCATTTTCTCTACCAAACAAATCAATTTAAAACTCATTGACACTCTACCACCCCATCATTTCAATGTGGGAAAAAAAGGAAAGGGATTCAAACCAACTAATACAATTATTTTCTCAAGATACAGACTCCTTAAGTGTCGCCTCAGACTCTGTCTGACCTCTTGAACTCACAGAGGGGAAATTAAGGCAGAAAAACCTAGCCCTTTAAATTGTCACAGCTTCAGGACTTGGTAAGATTTAATCTCTAAGTCTCCCTAAGGCAAATAAGGTTGAGCAAAATAACCAGAGAGTAACATGTTGAAGAATGGTTTATTTTTAAGGACTGAAAACGATCCCAAACACCAAGCATTTAGGAGGGAAGAAACTATAGAAGTTTAAGGTTATATTAAGTTACCAAAGAATAGTGATAGGGACTCATCAAAGAGAGGTAAGATGAGTGCAAAGAATCCACAGAAATACTGAGATGATTGAAATTTTTTACCTTGGATAATTTTAACCAAGGATATCATGGTGGACAAAATACCACACCTACCTCAGACTTACTTTCATCAGTACTGGATCAGCCAGTGATTCTGTTTCCTAATATGACTGATTAGCTTGAGCAAATCAAATAGGAATTGTGTCCCTCTAAGGAGTTCCCTGAATGCTCAACGCAGAAAGTCTCACCTCGAAGTTAAAAGCCCCTTAGTCTAATCCTCTGAGCTTGCCATGGTAGGTCTAAAGCCTGGTTTCTCTTTGGGAAGGCCTTGGAAGCCTGTGTGTTAATTTTCACACCTGTAAAATTCCACCAATTTCCACACCTCCAAAATTCTGCTAGGTCATTTCAAATAAATAAATAAATGTGATGAATGAAATTCTAAAATATTGTACATATCCAAGAATCATTGGGGTAACTTGTTAGAAAGGTAGATTGTCTGTCTCTAGTCCAGAGATTCTACTATACTAGGTATATACTTTCTGGGTTTTGTTTTGTCCTGAGGCATATAATATTAATTCTGCACTATGAACAATGTAATGTGTTAAGTACCAAAAATTCAGAAATATAAATATAATATCCCCTCTGAAATGTTTAGCATCATTTGAGCATTTTATTTCTCAGAGCAGACTATAGGGGGCAGGTATTAGTACCACCTTACAGAAGAGTAATCGGGGGACCAAAAAGATCACAGAATAGACTCAAAGACAGATTGCTATTACATGCAGAATTCTAGTACACAGACAGACAAGTTTATTCATTATTTCTCTCATCTCTTCTCCAACTACTTTCCCTCTAAGCCACTCCATTATGTCACTGTGACTAGCTACTGAATCTATTAGAACTTGCCTGCCGCAGGACTTTTGCTTCTTTTCTTTTCTATGCCTGAACCATTCTCCCCCATTTCCTCTTGACTCACTCCTTCACTACCTTCAGTCTTCCATAAACATCACCTTCTAAGAGAGACCTTTCATAACCATATCATTTAAAATTACAATCACTCCCCACTCCATGAGAAAACCATCCTCCCTCCCTGTCCTCCATCCTTTCAAATCATGATTTTTAATGGACAGTGACGACACTCCATCTTACAAGCCCTATGTGCAGCACACTCATCATTCTGAGTGATTTATATCTGTGTATACATTTAATCATTTCTTGCCAAATGCTCCTGCTAGAACAGGGCTTCTCAAATCTTAGCACTATCACAATTACTGGAAGGAATTTGTAAAACAGATTTTTCATACCCACCCTAGGATTTGATTGAAGTGATGCTAACAGTGTGGGTCCAGCAGATCATTTTGAACAGTCTTGTCCTAAGGCAGTCGTTCTCATATGGGATAATTTTGCCTCCCCCTCTCCTACCCCAAACAGTTTACATTATCTGGAATAAAATGGGGTAAAGCAGGCCAGAGAAGCTGCTGAAAATCCTACATTGCACAGGACAACCACCTCCCCCACAAAGTATTATCCAGCCCAAAATGCCAATAGTGCTGAGATTGAGGAAAGTTGGCCCTAGAAAAAAAATCTTCTCAAACACTTTCATGACTCAACATCTAGAAGGATAGCTAGAATTTATACTGTGGGACTATAGTCCCAGAGTTCCTGATCTGTTAGGTAAATCCTGTGTAGGGCCTGAAATTTTACATGTCTAGTTAAGTCCCCAAGTAAAGGAAGACTCCTGGCCCAGGACCTATACTTGGGAAACCACTTAGTAAAACAAATGCTCCATAAAGTACAAGTCTCAGTCTTGTACTCACAGTTATTTCCCCAGTAAAAGAATGTAGCATGATATAGTCAGTCAAGTTCCTAACCTTTTTAATAACAAAGATTCTGACACTTGAGAGCCTTGCCTAAAGATTGAGAAGCAAGTATCAGTGGTTTGGTTTGTTTGTTGTTGTTTGGCAGCAACTTCAAGGGCCCTTCTATTTTTACTGACTTTTTAGACCATTTAGACCAGCCAAAGAAGTCTGATGAGGTTCCTGCACTAACAGCACAGAGGTCCCTCTCTGTCTGGCCTGGGTGATTCTCAGACTACATCTGCACAGTGAGAAGGAAACCAAGTGTCAAATATAAGTCCCTGCATTTTCTATTTCTTTACGATGGAACTACCTGGACCTACAACTACTGTTGAAAAAATTTCCATTTTCAAAAAAGGTAGGTAATTTGCACATACATGCCTGCTTGCACACATACACACTCAGGTCTTAAATATGATGCATGGGTGAGGTCCCCAGAATTAAGCACAATGGAACTGGATGTGTCCTGAATGTACTGGCATTTCCAACAGCACATCTACAGAAGTAGTTCTCTCATTTTAAGATGGTATCTGCCAGGTGCTGCCAATTACCTCTCCTTACATCATTTTCTGGGGGAATATTAAATTCAGTTCTTTTTATCCTGTGCCCAAGGCCATCAATGAAGCAGTTGATCTTCATAATTCAAACATGTCTGATATCTTAGATTCAATTGCCCTATTTAAGACAGGCATTTAATGAAGAACGGGTGAATGAGAAGTTTAATGGCTAAAGTGAAGACACTCCATCTTACAAATCTCTTTTTACTCATGTGGAATCATCAGCCAGTGTTATTGATTTGCATTTACTGACTGGACTTTCTATTGTTTTCAGATGTTAGTATCCTCAGCCTGTGCCTGCAGGCTATTAGTTTCAGGGTTACCCTGCTATCCTGAAAAACCAAAGCCTTCCCTACTGAATTAAGAAAGCTGAAGCCTTCATGATAGCTCAAAAAATTCAACACATTTCAGAAAGTCAAAAGTATTTCACTTATTGTCTTCATGTTACAATGAGAATCTTCATAGAAAAAAATCAAAATCTTAAAAAAATGAACATGGTTACTCGTTCTTAAAAAAAATCCATTATTGGGCTGTAGTTTATAATCTATGGAATTCACCTGCTAAGGGGACCATGCAAAGATTTTTGGTAAATTTACAGAGCTTTGCAGCTATTACCTTCACCTAAATTTAGAACATTTTCATTATCTCAAAGAGAAACTTCAAAGTTCATCTACAGTTCCCACTTCCAGCCCCAGTCAACTATAGATCTACTTGCTGTCTCTAAAGATTTGCCTTTCCTGGTAAATTGATTCCATGCAAATTCTATATAAATGGAATCATACAATTTGTGGTCATTTGTGTCTGGCATCTTGTTTTTGAGATTCTTCCATCTTGTTCTTCATTCCTTTATATCACCAAACCATATTTTTTGTAGATATATTACAATTTGTTTAACCATTCAGCAGGTAAAGGACACTTGTTTTGGTTATTATGAATAAAGCCGATATGAACACTTGCAGTCCAAGTCTTTATGCCAACATATTTTCATTTCCTTTGGGTAGATTTTCAGAAGTGGAATTTCTTGGTTAATGGCGTGTCTATGTTTGACACTTTAGGAACATGCCAAACTGTTTTCCAACATAGCTGTTTTATATTAAAATCCCAGCAGCAAGGCCTGTGGGTCCCATCACTTGCTATCCTCTCCAACACTTGCTACTGTCTACCTTTTTTTAAAAAAAAGATTTATTTATTTATGCATACCAGAGCTGGGGTGCAGGTCAGAGGTGTGGGGAGGTGTGAGAGGATTCACCAGAGACAGAGTGGGGAGCAGAACAGGCAGATCTACTGAAGTACACTGCTGAGAAGAGCGGTGGGCGAGGCAGGAGAGGGCTGCTGCACCAGGTGGGAATCTCCCTGCTGGGGATCAAACTCGTGCTGCAGTGGCTGCGATAGCTTCGTAGGCTGAGACTCAACCCTTGTGCCACCAGGGAGGCCCTAACTTTTATTTCTATAGCCACCCATGATTCATTCTAAATTGCTGAAATAAGGTTGAGTTCAAATTAGTACCACAAATATAAAAATATACCTAACATTGATTGAGGGCTTACTTTGTTTAACGTTCTTTTACTATATCACTGTTAACCCAATATTAATTCCATAAGATATCATCTATAAAAGAATAAGACTCAGTCATGTTAAATATTTGTCCATGATTTCCTGGTAAGCAGGTGGCAAGATCTGAACTCAATGCCATATGTCTATGACACAAAATTTAAATACAACTATTAATTATGCTGCAGTCAACACATATTTGAATTGTGTGAGTTTTATCTTACTAATCACAGCTAAGACCTTCTGTTAATGTCACCAAAAAGAGGAATTAACAAACAATATAGTCAACATTTCTAATAACTACAGATTGTTCTCAGAAGAAACTATACTAAAGTTCCAGTGAACAATTTCACTTTGAAATTTTCTCTTCAAATGTCAACTCCACAGTTGTAGTTTTGATGTAGGATTTAACCAGCAAGATATTTGTGACGATCAAAACTCAAATGAAACATACTTCACAGCAATGAAATTGCTGAATGGATTTTATTAACTGTGCTGAATTATTTGCTACTATAGAAAGATATGAATTCTGACAACTACTGTTCATGTTTGAGTGCTCAAAAAACATTTATTGCCAGTGTCTAGAATCCCGTCTGTGATTGAAGAATATTGATGTTTCATCTGACTCCAATTCCATTACAAATAGACTGCTGGCAGAATGGTGGTAGCCAGTCACTGGATGGAACTGCTTCTGCTCAAAATCTTTAACTCACTCTCTGCTGCCCACACCAGTTAACCACCCACCCTCCTACCACCAATCAAGACTCCATCTGAGCAATCCCTCATCACTCCAAAAAACCAGTGGATCTCTTAAACTGTTGTTCTTCTCTGCCTTGGAAAGAACTGTTCTGCTCTAAACACTGTCTAGAAAGGATGAACATTTCCGACCGAATATTTCAAAAAAATTTTTTTTTATAATATATATTTTTATTGTTATTTATGTCTTTTACATTTTGCATTCCCCTTGGGTAGCCCACCACCAATTCACCCGTGATCCCGAATATTTCAAAATTTATCCCCTCAGCACTCATTATTTAATCTGTTTGACCCAGATTATTTGCTAATGTGTACCTGTTTCCCTGTTTTGTTGTAGAATATCTGGTACCGTAGATCGTTGCTACTCAAAGTGTGGAAGCTTGATAGAGAGGAAGCTTGATAGAAATGTGGAATTTCAAGCTTCACCCCTAACCCACTGATCAGGAACTACACTTTAACAATCTCTCTATGTGCCAGAGAGTTAATGTTAGCCATCAGAGATTCTAATTCTAACCCTCTCACACTACGCAACTGAAAATCTGCCTCTCTCAAGGGTGAAAGTAAGGGTAGCATTTCTCATTCAGAAAGCACTTCCTTTACTCTGCATAGGTATCTTCTCTCTGTCTCTCAACACATTAAATCCACTCTCTTTTAAATAACTAAAATCTCTTTGCTGTTAACCCTTTGATGAAGAGTGTACTACTCTTCACATATTTCTGCTTCCTGAGGAGCTTTAAACAGCCCAACCTGTTGAACCCAGGTTTGTCTACATGACTTGTTTCGACCAATGAAATGTTAAGTGAAAAGTACTATGTGTCATTTCAAAGCAAAAACTTTAAGGGTCAGTTAATGTCTTGCCCCCCACTCCCTTGCTATCACAAGAGTGGAAATAGTGCAGAGAGGGTAGGCTCTGGGAGCCTGAATCAGAGAGAAGACAACACGGAGCAGAAACAAAGATGATCTCTAGAGAGCATGTTAATTTGCTGTTGAAAACAAAAGACATCTGGAGTCTGTTTATGATGGCATACTTTAGCATAAGCTGACTGATATACCTTAAATCACTTTGGTTTTGCCTTTTTTCCATGGAAGAAAAATAGGAAAAAACACACATAGAGGAACATTTTTAGAGGTACACTTATATCTGAGTTTCATGAAACCTAGGTAGCCCCCTTCTCCTTTTCCATTGCTGCCAAATTATTTGTAGAATTATCATTTCTCTAGTCTCCAGATTCCACCCAGTCTATATTATAATTGTTATTTCTTTACAGCAGGGATCAGCAGGTTTATTCTGTAAATGTCAAGATAGTGAATGTTTTGGCTTTGCATGCCATATGGTCTCTAACACAATTACTCAACGCTACCATGCTAGCCTGAAAACACCAGCATAAACTACATAAATGAGTGGACATTTTTGGGTTTCAATGAAACTTTGTTGGTTCAAATTTCATAATTTAAGTTGTCCCATAAAGCTAAACTAGCCTTAAATTCCCACAAAACCACAGAAATTTTATCTCCAAAGGTAATAGATAGCCTTTATTTGAACTGTATAATTTTACTGATAAAGAAATTGTGACCTAAGCAAATTAAAAAGTCATATCAAAAACAGAAGATCAGTTAATGTTATGCATGCTGAAATATTGAGGGAGAAGTATACTGATGTCTTTACTTTGAAATGGACCTAAAAAAATAAGATGAATTGATAATGGAGAAAGGGATGGATAGGTAGGTATAGTAAAATGCTAACTGTAGAATATGATGGTAGGTTCATTGGTATTCACTGCAAATTCCTTTAACCTTTCTATTAGAAAATTTTCATAATAAAATGTAGGGCAAAATATGCCAAAGCTAAATTCTATAAATCTTGGACATATTCAGTTGATTTGTGAAGGGTAGCTTCACTTGACAGATATCCCATGGAAATTTATAAAACAGTTTCATTAACTGATCTAAGGAAAGCCTTTAAACTCCAGCTAATATAATTCCATGTCATTCAATAAATATTTTTTGAGCTCCTACTGCAGGTTTGGCACTGGGACACCTTGCTAAGAAAGGTAAATGTAGGACTTTCAGTCTAATGGGAGACTAAAACTAATCAACCATTGTTGGTTTGGAGTCACTAACACCTACTGACTGTACAGTCCATTAGGTATTTAATATTTACTTATGTTGTATTTGAGCCTCTTTTCTCATAGAGATTTCAAGCTCTTTGAAACATAGGGATCCAGGTATTGGCCTTAGTGCCTTGTACGTCATACCCAACAAATGTACACTGCTATGTTTGTTCAAAATATAAGGGTTCTGGAGTGTAGTATATGACAAGGTCATGGTATATGGCCAAGGTGATGTACCTTTATGTATATAAAAAGCAGGCCTCCATAAATATGCTTCAACATGTTCAATGGCTGAAGACAAATGCCTTTATCTTTCTAAAGTGAGATGAGAGTAATCAGTGAATTCTTGTCCTTTCACAAACTAAACAGAACTAGATATCAAGAGTATGGTTATATAACAATAAAGTCAAAACTCCATACCTGTGAGCTTGCCTGCTTTCTAAAATTTATATGTAACCCCCCAACCAACACTTGTTGCTGCACTTTCACACTCATGAATGGATATGCACAAAGCTGTGTGCACACACCAGCGGAGGTTAAATAAGACGACATTCTGCCTCCTCAATTTAGTTCTCTTAATGTAAATAAACACATTCTGAGGTGTTTTTAGTGCCATGATTTTTATATTTTTGTGTATTTTGTTGATTTCACTGTTTAAAATGATTCCCAAGTACCACCCAGTGTTCCTAGGTTCAAGAAGGCAGTGATGTGCCTACAGAGAACACGAGACTACCTGCAAATATAAGTTATTATAGTATAGCTGCTGGCCATGAGCTCAGTGTTAATGAATCAACATTATAGGTTAAGTAAGGTACATTTAAATAGATAAAAACATAAAACAAGGATATGTATTGATCAGTTGAGGAAGATGTAAGCAGAAAATCAGGAAGCTAACCCTGTATTTTCTAATTGCTCAGTATTTGCTAATTGTCAGTTTCAGTTGGTTTTGAAGACCATAACACTGTAACTAATGAAAATGAACTATATATCAAAACAACTTGATGCATTATCAGAAAGTCCTATGACCAGCAACTTCATGAGAGGCATGACTGAACTCTGCTAGGCACAACCACTCTCCTTTCGTGCATGAACAGCAGAATAAAGCTTGTGATGTCCAAGCAGAGTTGGGAGGAAGGAGAAATCAAACAATGGTTATCAAATAAATTATTTCATGTGCCTTTAGCTGGTGACAGGTTTAGACAGGTATACCTAGACACAAACCCAATTTATGATGATCTAAAAGGTCATGCTGAAGCCAGATTTTTTTTTAAGTAACCCACTAGGACACCCTTAAGTTAAAGACAATCAATCACGGAAACAGATGGGATATAGAAGGTGCTGATGTGTTGCAATTATTTCGGGGGGATATGGATAAGGCAAAACTCATTATGCTGAAAAGCAGAAACACTGCAAGTAGCAAAAGATCATGTGGTCAACCACAGCTGTAAACCAAAGGACAAATGTACTACTTCTGAGGCAGAGACAAGATTAAACGTGACAGATACATCATCCCAGGTCACTTTCAGATGCTTAGCCCAAACAGCAAAAACATTAAGTAGTACTCAAACATAAACCGAAAATTCAGTGGGTTTGAGGATGTTCACTTCATGACCCAACAGCAGTCACCTGTCCTGGTAACAACAATTTTTAAAAAAGCATTTGGATTTTATGGGTAAAAGACCCATATCTCAGAAAAGTAGGGATTTGTTGATAATAGATAATAGATAGCAAATATTTACTGATATTCAAAAGCAAAATCCATAATCCTAAAGTCTTCTATATGGCTCTAAATTGTCTAAATTTGTCAGGGTCCAAGCAGCCCATCTCATCTAAACTTGGGCATAGGCCAGATCTGTATTCCAAGGGTGACACAATGCCTTGCTACTCAAAGTGTGTTCCCTGGACCAGCAGCAGCATATCACCTGGGGGGTTGTGGGGAATACAGACTTTACAGCTCCAACCTAAAAGTACTGAATCAGAATTTGTTTTAAAAGAAGAACTCCAGATGATTCACACTTTAAAGCTAAGACAGCAGAAGCCTTTAATTAACACATTGTTTGTGGGTAGTTTCTATCGCGCGCTAACAGGTGGAGCTAATTTTTTAAGTATAAAAAAAAGCATAAAAATAAACATATTTATACGTTACCCGCATTCTACCGCTAGTCTATAAAAAATGTATTAATACGTGTCCCGCGCTCTACTACCAGTCAACATAAAACGTATAAATACGTTTCCCGCATGCAATGTGTTAAGGTGACTGACCCTCCAGGGCCTGGTGCAAGCATGGAAAATCCCATACCTCTGTCTCAGGCAAATCTGGACAATTTGTCACCATATTTATCCCAATACCATATCCAAAGGAGGTTTTCAACAAGTAGACTTGATATCCACAGCCCCTTAGAGATCACTGCACCCTGCAACAATTCCCAAGTTTTATTTTAGGGTCACATTTGGCTTTATGTGATCTCAACATAAGGAAAGCAAAATAAGAGTAGAAGGATTCATATAAAAGTCTAAAACTTTGAAGAACAATTTTCCTCCACACCCAATCCTCTGACTCTAGGTCATAAAAACACAAGGAATTCAGTTAGAAAGTGAGCAAAAGAAGACCAGGAGACCTGCTCCAGCAGTAGTCCTGCTTCTGTAGGATTAGTTACAGCATGAGCAAACCTTCAAAAGCCAGAGTCAGTTCTCACATTTTACTTCAGAATCTTCACATTTCACTTGTGAACAGTTGGGCCCACCCTCTGACTATCAAATGAAGGGGTCCAACATTTTACCTTCCTAACATGTTCCCATGTGATGTAAATGCTAACTTGATGGCATCCCACTTGGTAAACACTATTCCAAAGGGTCCCATCTTCTCAATTCGAGGTAGAGGGAGTAACAAATGACTGTCTTTATTTCATGACCTGCTCTCTAAAAATCAGTAACAAAACAAAACACCAAAAATGTAGCAATGTAGAATTTTCCTACCCAAAGTGTGGTCCCAGACCAGCAGCATCCAAGTCACATGGGAGTCTGTTAAAAATGCAGAATATCAGGCTCCACCACATACCTACTAAGTGTATGTCCATATTTTACCAAGATCCTCCAGTGATTTGCTTGCACAATAAAAAAACATGAAGCATTTGAAAAGCACTGATACACAGTTGAAAGATAGTTGAATCTGCATCTATGTATAAAAACAAATGCTTCATGTCTTCTGAGATGATCTGTATTCTATGCCCCTTTCTCCCCACTCCACACTTTTTTTTGACCATAGGAGAAAGTTTGTTGCCTCACAGCTGCACTGGTCAGTCACTGGTCAGAATGGATAAAAAAACTTACTTTCAACAGCAAGAACAGAAAGATGTCACTGACTGTGAAGGAAAATTTATACTGGCTAGAGGAACATAAGGTCTTCTTCTCTCCCTAGGGAAGCCAGCACAGCCCACTAAAACATCTGGACACAGCCTGTGCCCACAGGGAAACCTCAGAATCTCTACCCTTTGCATTGTTCTCTATGAATAAACGGTGGCTTTTATTGGCTGTGACGGAGAGAAAGGTCTGATTCCTATCGATTTAGCTCACCAAAAAGCAACATCTTCCCTTCTCCAAGGAGGTAATGCTCCCAGCACATTTTCTACCTCCATTTTGCAGTAACATATGACCACAAGTCTTTTAATTTCTTCTTTGGATTCCCTGAACTAGATAGCAATTCTCTTTAAATTAAAAAAATGCTCTTAGCTAATATTTATAAAGCACATATTATGTTCCAGGTATTGTCTTAAACACTTGACATCCATTATCTTATTTAATCCACACAACAACCCATGAGGTAGCTACCAGGATTAGCCCTATTTTATATAGATTTGGGAAGCTGAGACAAAGAATGGCTAATTAATTTGCTCAAAGTACCCAGCAGAGAGGTTCCAGAGCACATTAAGATGTTAAACCATCATTTTTATCTTACTTTGACTTTTTAAAAAATTCTAGCTTTTAAAATAATTATAATAATGGAAAGTGTGCTGCATGAAGGACCAAAGTATGGCTTTTAACCTGTGTGTATCTCAACTTCCTCCTGTGGTAAGTAGGATAATGAAGAGCATTCTGCCTCCCACTGAGGTATTGTATAAGTCTGTGCCTGCACCTTGAAAACTGTAAAAGCACAGGATAACACCAATGATCAAAGGGATGATAAACACCCAAAATAATTCAGTAAATCTCTCAACATCCTTGTGAAACACAGGAAATTGAGGCTGGATTAATTGTTGGCAACCATTAAAATGTGGCATGCCAGGATTCTATTCTTGTCCTTTGGGTAGGTGGAGGGAGGATTTCTGCTGCAGAGAACTGACTGTCAAGGAGGGTGGGAAAGGAAGGTCAAACCTTCCTGAGGAGATGCAAGAGGAAGAGAAAAAGGGACACAATGGGTCCTACATGTAGACAGAGCGCAGCAATGATAAATGAATCATCACCAAGCATGGCAAACAGGTAGGTTCCAGTTCCCAGTCTCCTTTGCAGATTAAGTATCGTCATGTGATTCAGTTTTTGACACGGGGGGTGGGGTTAGTAGAAGTCATTTGTAGTTCCTTCCATTCCATAAATACCTCCTATGAATAATTCATTCTCTCTCTCTTCCACTTTCACCCCCATTTTTGTCAACTAGTTGCCAATACCCCAGGCAAGCTAGGAAATGACACATGAATGATGGTAGATCCTTTGTTACCTAGGGTCTCTGAATGACTGCCTGGAACAATCCTTCTCACCTACATACCTCTCGGTCCAGGTATGCCACGATTAAGACTGTTACCTATATATTATATAAAATTTAATTTTGTCAAGTTAGTGAAATGTGTGTGAAAATGTCTGTTACTGCAGCTAGTATCCACCAAAGTGGTATGCTCATCAGTGTTAATTTCACCCAAAAATCTGTTGTGTGCTATTCTGAATATGTCATTCAGATTGTTGAAAATGCCTATGATTTAAAGGTTCCATCTACTTTAGAAAGGAAAATAACCCTTAAACAGATTAGGAGAAATTTTACTCTTGTATGTTTATTAATCTAATAGTTTTCCTCCAAACTCCTGGGACTGGGTATGCTTGGTAAATGAAACTTTTGATTATTGAAAAGCAATACTGGAAGATATTCCTGTTTTGCAATAAAGATGGAGGAAGTTCGCTGATAAGGATGATGTTGGTCATTTTAAGTTCACTAGATTTCTAAATCTAAAGAAATGCTCCCAAAAGAAGTCTCTGACTTGACAAATTCATCTAGACTGGCTTTGAGAGTAGGGAGAAAGAGCGTGTCAGGGAGCTAGCTCACTGGTGAGGCAGGTCCCAGACTTTAAGTATTCAGGGACTTTGGTGTATTCTGAATGTACACCACTGAAATGTACTCTGGATATAGGTTTGTAAAACTTGATCTACATATATTTGCCACAATTTCACAGATTAGGGATGAAGGAACCATATTTGACTTGCCCAGGATCATGCAGCACAATTCATTTCCCAAATTTTTGAGAAGCATCATGCAGTTTCCTGTTTCTCCCAGTGCCCAAGGCAGCAAGGTCTGTCCAGCCATTTCATGTTTCTCTGGGTGATATCAGCTCCCCAGTTTCCCTTTGCTGCTACCACATCATATGCCATCCTGCTAACCAGTAACTTAGAAATTTGAAGTCAATAAAGAAATTTTGAGACACAGGCTAGTTAGTCAAAGATGTGGGAAAACGGCCTTGGTGCACAGCTATTATATCTATTCCTTTGTCCCTTAGAGTAAGAAAGACCAACACCAAAGGAAAATCATTTCCAAAGCACTGTGGCACCAGTCTTGCCAGACAGGGAAAAGAAAGGAAGCTCCCTGTCCTTTGTTCTGGCTGCACACATTTGCCAGACCTTCAGAACCTCAGCAGATCTCCTGGCAAGAGCAGCAGTTAGCAAACCCCTCCTCCCCATTGGGCATGGGTAATGCCTCCTGGCAAAGACCTCAAGCACATTCATCTCTCTCCAAGCCCTTGTTGAGCTGCTGTGCATCTGCAGAACAGATGGGGAAGTCTGCTTGTCTGAAGCTTGGCTGTTTTATTTCCCTCAATAAACATTTATTGAGACTCTACTTGTGCCAGGCCCTCTGCTGAGGGATGTTCCATTGATGTGTGGAAGTGAGCAGGCACCAATCTGCCCCCGGGTACAGGTGCTGAGAGAATACCTATGCACACATGTCTGTCTCTTCAAACATCACCAAAACAACAGGTGAGTGGTAAAAACGAATGAACAACCAATAGCACAGCCAATCAACTTTAACAGAAGACAAATGTCATGGTCCACCCCAGTGCTTCCCAAACTTTGCTTGCACTCAGTCTGCCAGGGCCTTTGTTTAAATTCAGGGTCTGATTCAGCAGGCTGGGGTTGGGACCAAAATTTCATATTTCTAACAAGCTCCCAGGTGATGCTGTTGCTGCTTACTTAAGGACTACATTCAGAGTAGCAAACGGCTTATCTCATGTTCCTGCAGATCAGCTCTATTAGTTTGCTGTTATGTGGGCAGGGAGGAGGTATGTGGTTGATTCCATTCTACATGTGCCCATGAAGGAAACGAGTGTAAGGAACACACTTTATAATGAACCTGTAACATGCCAGGCATTTTGCCTGTGTAGATTCAATACATTCTCACAGGTAGGTGAGAGGTAAGACCACTCAATTCAGAACAATGAAGTAACTTGCCTATGGCCCCACAGCTAATAAGGAGTAAAGAGAAGATTTGAAATTTAGTCTCCCTACCTTTTAAAATCCATGTTTTGCTCACTCCCCTAAGAAGTCCCCTCATCTATTTTGGTGACTCCTGTCTGGGATTAGATTGCTTGAAGTGCCACAGATTCAGATAGGGGAGTAACATTCATGTGGTCCTTGAAACTCAATAAAATCTAATACAATTTTCTGTTCAGTAGCCTTACTCAATTAATCCACTTTTTTTAAAAAATGTGGCTATCACTGAAACCTCTGTGTGTATGCCAGGGAAAACAGTAAAAAAAATCACCACTGAACTGGCTGGCTTTTTCCTCCTCGCAATGACCTGACAGCAATGAACAGGTATCCATGTTTGGAAGGTGATGGATTTTTGTCATGTCAGAGCAAAACAATAATAATAAAGGCCAAGGGTGAAATTTCTTCCACTCGAAGAAGAAACACCGTGAGGACTGTTCACCAGGAGGCCTTTGGCACAACCCAAATGTCTCCAGAGAGCGTGTATGACAATTGCTACAGCAGACCTGCCAAGTATTCAAAATATATTGGATTCCATGCTTAAAGAATTATGTTTATTGTTTCCTCTAATCAATTTTACTTCACAAAATAAAGAGTGATATATCACTCTTAAGTTCTCGGAAGAAAGGAGTGTCAGAAATCTTACAAATAAAGCATGTATTGAAGAAAATGGGAATAGACGGGGTTCTTAACGGAAGAGAGAATGTATGGCCCACTCTTTAAGCTCCTAGGAAACTGTGACCTCGAAAAAACACCCATGATTTCTCAAGAGAACTATTACTTAACAAAGTCTTCACAATAACAATGAGTAACGGCCTGCCAAAGAATATAAATAGAAAAGGATTTAATATAGATCCTAGAGTCATGAGATTATTGGCCAAGGGAGTCTGGTACTAATAAGATCACTCCCTCACTCCCAAATCAAATTCCTCACAAGAAATAATATTCATATTACTAAGTCTTATAAGGAGAGGAGATGATCCTCTATAATTTGCAGTCCAATTTGCATTTATTTTCCTATAAGGGAAATAAAGAACTCAAGATGACAAAATAATTCCATTTTGAGGTACTTTTTAATATGCTGATCTAAATATAGATTTGAATTTATATGGGATCGTTTCCATGTTTTAAATCTACATACAAAGAATCTGATAAGGACTAAAAATAAAAATAACCTGAATTATTTCCCTTCATTTGCTTATTTCCATAACTGTAGCCAGTCTTGGGCAGTTTTCAATATTTTCTTTCCCTACTTCGTTCTATTACTCACAGGAATGTTGCTCAATAGAAAATCGAACCAACAAAAATGGAGAATTCTTAATGCATCATTAGGCTTTTAGAGCATGAAAACAGACTACATCCATTAAAAACAAGGGTCCAGGAATATATTATCTGTCTTCTGATCATTAAAACTCAAAAGACTATTTTTAGTATGTTCTTTCATATATAATCTTATGTATTAGCTCTACGTAATAATATAAAAAACAATGGAGACAAAAATTAAAAATATATGCATCAATAAGTTTAAAAGAATAATTTCTAAAATGTGTATACTTTACTTTTTAAATCTATTGCACACACATTACTATTAATGGATATAAAACTTCCATTCATAATTACAAAATTTTAGTCAATTATTTTGTTAATTGTAAACCACTTTATTAGTTGGTATTTATGTTAAAGGGAGATTTTGTAAGGACTATCAGGATTGAAATCATGTAATGAACTTGTTTTCTTTGTCTAATTTTTTGTCTAATTTTTCTGCTCACCTAAAATTTGAGATGGACATAAAGACATTCAATTTTGATGGACAGGTTTACTCTACATTTTTTTTCCCTTTAAAATCTAATTCTAAGCTTGATCTAACTAAGATGACTATATGGTATCTTACAATCATCAGAATATCTTCTGGAATAATCTAAACTAATTAAGGACTTTCTAACTCACTATGGCAGTTTGAGAAGCAGCACTTCTGACCAATCGCAAGCATATGCAATTGCGACCAAACAACAGGGTTGTAGCTGCATTTCATGTGCAATATATATATATATATATATATATTTTTTTTTTTTTTTTAAGATTTATTTTTTCTGCATACAAGCTGGGGTACAGGCCAGAGGCATGGGACGGCGAGAGGGTTCACCAAAGACAGAGTGGGGAGCAGAACAGGCAGAGCAACGGAAATACACTGCTGAGGGGAGCAGCGTAGGAGGCAGGAAAGGTCTGCCCCACCATGTGGGAATCTCCTTGGCCAGGTGTCACCGCTGCTGACAGCTCCAAAGCACAGCGCTTAACCGCTGCGCCACCAGGGAGGCCCTCATGTGCAACCTATATTGATGTCACTGGTGCTATGCAGATAAATCTCTTGTTTCAAATTGTATTTTAAGATCTTATGTAATACTTTTAGAAACATTACCTTAGGTGGGAAAATTTCCATGGGGTTGTTCAACTGAGTATATCATAAAGTTCAAGAAAGCAAATAAGGAAATGTTTGGTTTTATTTGGTTGGTTATTTTTGTCTTTTAGGGCATCTCCTAGATATTCATCTCGAACTAAAACAAATTTTAAAAATAACTCAATATCTGGGCCTCCCCAGTGGCGCAGCGGTTGGGTGCTCCACTGTGGAGCTGTCGGCAGCGGCGATGCCAGTTTGAAGCCCAGCCGGGGAGATTCCCACATGGCGCAGCAGACTTCTCCTGGCTCGCCCGCTGCTCCCCTCAGCAGTGTGTTTCAGTCAATCTGCCTGTTCTGCTCCCCATTCTTTCTCTGGTGAACCCTGTCGCCACCCCATGCCTCTAGTCTGTACCCCAGCTGATATGCATAAATAAATAAAATCTTTAAAAAAAATAAAAAAAATAACTCAATGTCTTCCTAGATTCTTTCCCCATGCTACTACCCCACTGCTCTCCAAAATATGTTGTAAGAAGCTGAATCCATGTATGTTTTGGGGTATGATGGTATTTATCTTCCTAGAAAAACAAATTCCAAGAGGCCTTAAGCACAGTGTCATGTGTGTGTGTTTACTCTGTTTTTACTTCCCACACCTAGGGCAGCTGAAACAGGATAGAGGCTCAATAAATATTTATTAAGTGATTCAGTAGTGGCTATTCTAGGTGTTATATTCAAATATGTGCTTCAAGTGATCTTCACATTTTTCTTTCTTCTTATTCATGCTCAACCAAAGAAAATGGCTTAGTGGGGCTAGTAGCCAAGACTAACCATTTAGATTTCAAATCTGCAGAAAGCACTCATACACATTGCCTCAAACAATTATTTCAAGCTCATTTTGAACTACACAATTTGCTTTTTTATTATATAAATACAAACTCTAAAGCTCAGAGAACTTGGGTGCATTTCCAATATTCATATGGCTTGGTTGGAATGTTGTAAAAGAAATACTTGATCCAGGTACTCAGGCACCATGTCTAACAGTATTGCTAGGAAACCATGGCAACATTCCATGCTGTAAATTTCTGGGAAAGAGGAAACTCTCCATCCACTTCAACTAAGGCAGCAATGGGCCCAGAAGAGATGAAGCATCAACTTAGGATTCAGATTCTAATTAGACCATTCCTTCACATTCTCACCCTTTCCTTTAATAAGGGCAGATAAACATTGGCCTATCTAAACTGTTACATGTGCTATCATTTTAACTGTACAGCATAAAATTGATGGTAGTCGATAAAATTCTGGATGCCCCAATCTAGAATCATGTACTAAGAACTCAAGTGTTAAAAATGCATCTGTTTATTTATCTTCACAACCACCTCTGAGTTAGGTGCTAGAGATCCCATATTGCAAGTGAGAAAATAGTCTCAGTGAAGTGAAATAACCTTGTCAAGTGTCTGAGATCTCATGAGTGGTGGAGCCCTCATTCAAAGTCCAAACACTGACCCATCAAGCTGAATTCTTAGCTCTTACACCATCCTTATCTCTCTCTGTTCTTGCCTAAATCGATACATTTATAAAAAATTTATGAATCCCAAACTCAACCTACAGAATAAATTTCTGGGTATTTTAATAAACTATGATACACTGTAAAAGAAATTCTTCTTTAAAATCAATGTTGTAAAAGAACATTCTCCCTATCTCGAAAGACAAATGTAATTTTCTGCCCATTGGGATCTGTGCTTGAATTATCCAAACTGTTCCTTCACACTCTTTTGAATTCAGTGAGTAATTTATCATACTCTTTCCTCATCCCTTTTGCTTGTGCAAACCTGAAGAGTAAAAGCCAAGAAAAAAGTGGTATTGTAAACACTCACTTAAGGTTCAACACTCAGGAAATAGCATCATAGCATTAATTACCTTCCTTATTTTTATTTTTATTTTTATTTTTTTACTATAAGTTAACAAAATCAGACCACTAAATCATACAGATACATGTAGAAATCAAAGCCCTGAATTTCCTAGTCTTACTATATTGGAGTACTTTAATATCTATGTCAAAATAATTCTTAAATTGAATACTTTCCACCATCTTGAATACTTTTTTACTCAAAGTCTACATGAGTAAAAGCATCAATTGCTAACTGACAAGTCAGAAGTCAAATTTAGTCTCCAAACATATTAAGTTTTTATATTCCTACTATTTTCACTGTTATTTATTATTTTTTTAAGATTTATTTTTATTATTTATTTGTAGAAGAACTGGGGTGTAGGCCAGAGGTACAGGGAGTGAGAGGATTCACCAGAGACAGAGTGGGGAGCAAAGACAGGAGAGGTCTGCTGCATCTTATGTGGGTTAACTCCCTGGTGGGGTATTGAACTCAGGGCCCTCATGGTGATAGTGCTGAGACTTCACCCCCTACGCCACAAGGGAGGACTTTATTTTCATCTTTTATTTAGTTGGCATTTTAGAAAAAAATCTGGAGATGTCAAAGATATTTCCAGGTTCACACTAAAATCCAGATTTTTTAACCCTCACACCAGACATTGCACTATGAGGCTGAAATCAGCCCAAAGCAAAGTGAGTACACGGAGCTGAATTAGGGCTGCCCTCCTCTATATTCTTAACCTACACTGCTATCTCCATGGACTGGCTTTCTGCCACCTTGAGTCTTGACTCATGAGCCCTGTAGACATCTAAATGTTCCACTTCTGGATGTGAAAATTTTCTTGTCTATTTAAGCTTGCTTTTTGGGAACCAGTCTCATAAAATTAAATAATCCATTTTGTTAAATGCTTTGTGAATATTTAATCTCCAGGGGCTCTATTAGAGGAACTAAGAGAGCACTACTTTTACTTTCACCCAAAGTGTGCAGCTGTCCAAGCAATCTAGGTCAGGTCTGTCTTTGCTGACAAGTATAGTCTCAAAGATGCATGTCATGGGCACTTTGGCCCCCGTATCTTGCACTCTCTGGTATTACTCTTGGGCAGTGTCGCCTCACTTGGAAAAAGGAACTTTGCAGATGTAACTGAGAGTACTGACTAGATGATCTTAAAATAGAGAGATTATCCTGTATCAACTAGGTGTGCCCACGCTAATCATCACCTGAGCCCTTCAAAAGCAGAGACCTTTCTCTAGCTAGAGATTGAAGAGATGTGGGAAAAGAAGAAATCAGAGATATTTGAAGTACTAGACTCACTGTTGCTGGTTTTGAAGATGGACATTTCCAACAGCCAAGAAATGCTTCTAGAAGTTGAGAACAATCCCCAGCTACAAGTCACCAAAAAATTGGGAGACTTAGTCCAACAACCAGTTGAAAATGAACTCTTACTCAAAGACCCTTGAGAGGAACTTTCCCAGAACTTCAAACATGTGGGCTGCCTAATACCTTGATTTTTGCTCTTGTGAAAACCTAAGTAACTAGTTAAGCTAACCTGGACTTCTCACCTACAGAAGCTATGAGATAAAGTTGTGATATTTTAAGTCCTGAAGTCTATATTAATTTGTTAAGGCAGTGACAGAAAACTAACAAAGGCCCCTTAGTAACCCCAGTCAGTACAATAGTGTCACAAAGGCTTTGAATGTTTCATCTACATCATTATTTCTTGGTGGTGTGACTTTGCTATTAATCATTTATGTTTCTAAGCCAATCATATTGATTTGGAGCCTGTATTTGTTTTCTATCCCTACCAAAATAAATGAACACAAACTAGGAAATAAAAGAGCCAAAACTGGTACTGAGAAAATTTAAAAAATGTATAAATTACACAGAAACAGAACCTCTCTCTTTCATTTAAATTTTTCATAATTATCTCCTTTAACTATAATGTTGAATATTGTTGTGTGAGGTAAGAAAAAGCTAACTACTTTGAATTTTACATCTTAATTAAATTATTTATCAAAAGAATACCACAATCACCATTGTATCAGTGAAACATTTGCTACAGTTTTAAAATTAAATGCAGGGCCCTTTCACAGAAGCAATCAAGCTGGAACCTTCTTTTGTCAAACTGGTTTTTAAATAATATTTTAAAAATGAGTCTTACTTTACTTGTGGAAAAATCCTAAGAAAGACAATACAATATATTCACTCAATACAAAACTGTTTAAACTGTATTCATGTCTAAAATTAGTGCAATTTTTAGCACAGGAAAGAGGGATAAAGATGCCATTTGTAGCAACATGGATGGAGCTGGAAGGGATTATGCTAAGTGAAATAAGTCAGAAGGAGAAAGATAAATATCAGATGGTTTCACTTACATGCAAAATGTAGAAAACCAAACAAAGTGTCAGAAAAAAAAATTGCAAGCTGACCATAGACTGAGGTAGGGGAGAGGGAAGGAGAGGGATCCAAACAGGGGCCAGAAGAGATCATAGACAGATCATAGGTGTTATGGTGGTGGGAGAACTACAGGGACTACACTAGAAGGGAGAAATCAAATACTATCCAAATATCAACAAAGATGTAAGAAAATTATTTTTTTTAATGATGACTATGGACTATATTACTCAGTATTTAATACCAGGTAGGTTTGAGATCTGCAATTAAAGCTTTCCCCCCCAGCATTATGTTAGCTTTCTTCATGACATGTACTGCTATCTGAAATCACAGCTTTATTTGTCTACTTTATTATTGTATATGCCTCCTCAAAGAATGTCAGTCAGCAAGTCAGTGACTTTGTCTTCCTGTTCACTGATAAAAACTAGCCTTTACACTGGTTTTGATGCATAATAAATGCTCAATAAATAACTGTTGAATGAATGAATAAATAAATGATGAAATTCTAGGCCAACAGTTTTTACATACTGCTGTTTTCTTCCTATACTATCTTTTACCTCCAGAACTCCTCTCCATCCTTCCCTAGCCTAACAAACCTCAGTTATCAATATCCACTATTTTAAAATTATTTTGCTTTATCTGATATACTGCTCTTATCCTTATTCATCTATCCACTAAATAGTTTCTATTCTCTTGATTTCAACCTTAATTTTCTAAGTTTTTTTCTGTGAAAATCTTAAGTGTCTTCTTTATTTATTCATAAACACTATTGAGCACCTTGGATAATCCCTGGCTCACTCAAGAGTTATTCATTCATTCAACAAAGGAGGCCTGTGGATAAGGTCAGAGGGGAATAAGAGGCCAGACATGAAGAGCCTCAGAGGCCACAATAAGGTCATAGGCTTTTAGTAAGAGTGAGAGATGGGAAGCGATTGGAGGACCAGACACAGAGATTCACATCTGATTAACATTTGAATGATACTCCTCCAGCTATGAGTGCAACAATAGTGGAAACCAGGTCTCATTTTCTAGGAAGCTATTGGAATACTAGATTTTTTGACTGTCTATCTTCACATATAATTCAAACTAGGTTCTGGAATGAACTTTGTGGGACTAGGATTCATTTTGGAAATGCTTGTAATTTATTCAACACTCATAGCTAACTGTCATCTCTCATCTACTCTATCTCTCCCCATGCATAAGAACATGAGGCATTGCCTCTACAAAGACTCAAGGACCACCTAATAGCAAATGTTTCAGTATATAGAAGTGAAGTTTCCATTTTTCTCATTCTTAGTCAAGACACATTTCACCTATACAATGTCATCTTATTTTTCCTCTGTTCAAACTCTTATATCATTCACTCTCTCAAAAGACAAGCTATGGTATGTTTGTCCAAAATTAAATAATTCATTTCCTTGAGAGAAGAAAAGAACATTTTCCAGGAACCACTGAAGTCTCTTCCAAAGCTTACAGTGCTTGTGTCATTGCACACTGAAAATCCCATTAGTTTTTCGTCTTCTCCAAGAACCACATTAGAGAGAAAGACTATAATGAGCTGCCTTTACCATACTTTCCTATAAAGACCCTAATCTGAAGATTTACACAACTGGTATTCTGAACCCATAGGGCCAATGACTGACACTCTCTACCCACCATTTTTTTTTTTTTGGCAATGTATCCATATCAAAGCAGACACTATGGATTTAGGTTTTTCCTGCAGCTCAGTATCAATGTGCGTGCTTTCACTTAGGAGCTGGGTGTTGTTGAGGTAGAGTCTCTACTGCAGTATAAAGCACAGCAACTAAGACCTGAGCTGCCATATCCCTATTTCCTGAAAACTTTGCTCAAGTAATTTATCTTGTTTAGTCTGCTTCCTCTTCCTCTCCCCTAATATGGGCCTTCCAGGAATGAGGAATAATTAAAAAAATAGGCACCAACAATTTAGCACAGACTCAGCACATACTAAGTATTCAATATTAGTTATCATCACATAAACCATTATTCCAGTTGTCCTCATCATCTTCCAAAATAGTACCTGAGCTCAGGAAACAAGCAGGCTACCTTTATGTCATCTGATGGCAAAGGCTTCTTATTGGAAAAATATTGAATCATGGTCCTACAAGCAATTTTACCACTCCCTTTCTTCTATCTCTTATGTATTTATTTGCTGACACAGGCAAGAATTTTAAAGTTCTTGAGATAAGTTTGGAGTGATGGATGCAAAGAACACGTGCAAGAGGCAGGTGCAATGGGTTAAGTTGCAGCACTATGAAGCTATCCAGAGCCACTGCAGCACAAGTTCGATGCTCAGTCAGAGAGCTTCCCACATGGTGCAGCAGACCTCTACTGGCTCGCCCGAAGCTCCCCTCCAGCAGTGTACTTCAGTTGATCTGCCTGTTCTGCTCCCCACTCTGTCTCTGGTGAATCCTCTCACCTACCCCACTTCTCCCCCTGGCCTATACTCACGTTTGTATGCATAAATAAATAAATCTTTAGAAAAAAAGATTTATTCTAAAGATTTATTTATTTATGCATACAATAACTGGGGTGTAGGCCAGAGGTGTGGAGTGGTGAGAGGATTCACCAGAGACAGAGTGGGGAGCAGAACAGGCAGATCAACTGAAGTACACTGCTGAGGGAAGCAGCGGGCGAGGCAGGAGAGGTCTGCCACACCATATGGGAAGCTCCCTTGCTGGGGATCAATCTGGTGCTGCAGTGGTTGTAGATAGCTTCAAAGGCTGAGACTTAACCTGTTGCGCCACTGGGGAGGCCCAATAAATAAATCTTAAAAAAAAAAAAAAGAAAACCCTACAATGGTGGTAACATTCAGGGCAAAAGTTCATGTAGATTTTTCTGATTTGTTTGTTTTTGCTTATGTATAAGAATGACACTGCATATGTGTAAGAATGATGTGGAAAGACAATAAAAAGAATGAGGGAAAGGAGAGAAAGAGGAAAGGGAATAATAGAAAGTGACAAAGTAGAAAGGAAGAACTAAAATAACTAGATAGCATAAGGGGAAAATAGAACAAGAAAAGGAGAAAGATTACTAAAAGGTTGAGTCTACAGTCAGCATAACCCAAATGTAAGAGCCACAGTCAACAACACAGGACTAGCAGTATATATAAAATGCATTTATAACAAAGGCAATTCTTCTTGAATTCCTATACCTCTCTAGTGAATGAAAATACCTCAATTTTTAGAACAGACTTTTCTTGTTCTTTGACATCACTGAACTTTCCCTGAGTCTTGCTTATATGGCCACATGTATGTTATTGCTACACGGTTGAGGTAGAACTTTTTAATTCACAATGAAGTGGACACAAAATGAAGACTCAAGGATGTTCAAGTTACTAAAGAAACACTGGCTTCCTAATAGTGAGGGGAAGACTGAAACAGACAATCCTGGAGTTGATACTGATGATAAGCTCACCCACATTACTTTGCTTTCATTTTCTACTATTTGTCAGAAAACCTATACACCGACATTTAATATATTTGCTACCCCTACTCTTAATTATATTTCTAGGTTAACTTTTTTATTAAATGTACAGTGATGATCAAGAGACAAAAAATTGTCTATTCAAAATTGCAATTACTTAAACTTACTTTCTTTAGTTGTAGAACTTTTTCTGACTTGATTTTCCTAAAATTAGATTCAGGCATATATTCTAATTTTGGCAAAAAGTAGACAACCTGCAATTCCAGACTCTCCTGTTTTAGTGCAGAAGTCAACCAAGCATATTTCCCTGCCCAAGAAAGACTTTCTCCTTACAAGGTATTTAAGCTCTTATTATTAAATTGGTGGGCCATGATGCAAGGTAGATTCCTTTTCTTTATTGCCATCCAAATTCCTAGTAGTAAATTATGTGAAATGTATTCCACATAATACATAAATTGCAGCAAGCTTTAAATAATAATACTGATGATTTACATACAAATTCATTATATCCAAACATAAAATAATAGTTAGAGGTGATATTGGCCTAGACTCTGAGCATTGTGAAGGAAATGAACAGGGTCAGACAGATACAGGTAAAGGTAATTGTAAAAAACACTGAGTTCATATGGCAAGAGCACTGGGTAGTCAGAACAAATGCAGACTCTAAGCCACCAACACTGGCAGAACTACCTATGTGAAACAAGTAAACATCTACCCAGATCACAAAGGATATGATGTGGAATTGAGAAATATGTCAGAGTTAAAGAGATAAAGCTTTTGGATAGTATACTTGGATATATGATGGTGTGATTTCCCAAAATGAGAAAGACTAAAGGGGAGATACTTTTACTGTGTTGATGTTAGTGGTAAAACAGACTTAAATTTCTAATGTAAAAAGTTACAGATGCTTGTGAAACATTCAAGTGGACAAGTTAAGTAGATAGTGGAACAGATAGTACTGGAGCTCAGAGGCAAACTATAGACTAGAGATAAATTGAGTAAACATACAGGTAAGATTGAAAATTGTGAGAATGGAAGAAATTACTTCATGAGACAGAGGGTCTGGGAAAGGAGGTATGGAAGAGAGCCAGGATGGATCCTCCAAATGGTGGATAGATCCACTTTTTATTTGGAGATAAGGTAATGAAAGCAAAGTCAGCAGAGAAATAATAAAAGCCAAATGCTGAAAACTGGAGGTGGATAGTGTCATGGAAACCACAGAAGTCACTGATGCCAAGAGAAGACAACTTATAAAGGAAAATGGACTAGTCAACTCTTTCAAATGCTCCAAAAGCTAAGTAAGAATATAGATCACTGGATCTGACCACACAGTGATCCCTGGATCTGATCAGTAATGGTCATTGCTGATCTCAACAGAATTCCTTTCCATAAGGGGTGAAGGCAGAATAACATGGCAATAGGATGGAAAATAAAGAAGAAATGAGGATAGCACATACAGACAAACCTCACCAGAAATTTGATAATGACATGGCATAGAAAAATTAAGTAAGGGATGCTAAGAAGAACAGGATAGAGTTTGTTTTTAAGGGCGAAGACATTAAAATATATTGAAATGAAATCTTCTTATCTCTGTGATCTAGGGATGTATTATTTCCCTCATTTACCTGAAAAGAAAAATGAGGCTCAAAGAGTAAAAAAACTTAATATCTCACAGGTAAGGGACAGAACTGAGAGTTGAACTTAGTTTATCTTATTCCAAAGCCCTAGAATTGCCTGCGTCTTATTACCTTGTATTTCATTTATTTATTCATACAACTGTATCTCTCATTTTCTAAGTACAGGGATTGAATTGAACTCATCCTTGAATCCCCAGAACCCGGTGCAATATCTGGTAGTCAATCATGAGTACTTAGTAAATATATGTCACAGAAATGAATGAATTAAACCAATTAGATTTCAGTCTTTGAAAACAAAGAAAAATACATAAATTCTCTATAGAACATTGATATAAAGAACAATAGAAATATAGCAAAATTGGCAAGCTTTCAAATATTTGGAATATAAAAATGATAACCCAGAGGAATAGTGACTTTCTTTAAGTATGAATATAATTAAGCCTGTATTGAAATATGTTTTGTTCATAAAATTGAATTTCCCAAGTTTGTAACTAGAAAAACTGTAAAAATTTGCCCTAATCTTATACACTCACGCGTCTCCACTATAATGAAAAGCTTTCTTGACACTTATTTTTTTCTCCCTACACTTAAAGTACATACAAGGTCCTTATTCCCACATGGAATCCATTCTCAGGTAAAACTGATTTCATTGTGTTGTTCCACATGAGACCAACATATTTATATGGAAAGGAAAAGGTGCATTCAATCATTGTGATATTTTGTGCGCCTGGCAAGAACAAATGGATTTTTTTAAACATTCATGTGATTGACTGATTCCTTCCAACCATCACATGTTTTCCTCAGCTGTCTCACTAGCATGTTACTTCAGAGCCCTTTTAATACAGTTATTAAATGTTCCCTTTATCTTATGAGTATGGCAGTTTTAGCAAAGATCCAAAGGTTAAAATAGAGCACAACAGTTTAAAATGTGTGAATTTTGACATTTGTCTTAAAACATAAATAACTTAAGTTATTTTGCTTTGAATTTTGTTTTGATCTTCCAATAAATACCTTCCTTCTCATTTTCAGAAAATTTACCCTTCGGAAGTTTGAGTCAGAAAAAAGAAGTTTTCCAGGTTAACAAAATTGCTTCAGGATGTACGGTAGAGTACTTCGGTCTGGTTGGGTTCAGATTAGCTAAGAAAGAAGTTAGGATCTGCCCACTGACTAATTACATACATAGTGTTAAGACTACTTAACCCAAGTTAAATAAAATAAGGATGCCTAAAGCAGGTTAAATTTGCATTCTTATTATTTCCAGATGGTTTCTAATCCCACAAAGTTTTTAAAAATCTTTTTCATCCTTAATGCAAGGATTGCCTACTAGTTTTCCCCCAAGTATATCTATAAGCATCAAGCATTTTTTTCCTAAAAGGGATATACTATACAATTTAGCTATTCATTTATGCAAATGATGGTAAACAGAATTATAAAGACAGATAATAAACAGCAAATGAGGTTATTTTGTTTCACGCTTTATGTTGTCAGAGTTCTGAGCATGGTTTAGTGTTTCCTATTCATGACTTTATATTACCAAATTACTCCCTGATGGTGTCTCAGATGTGCTTTTGTCTGCAAATGAGAAGGAATAAAATACCAGGACATTAACGTTAAATTACAACCGTTAATGGCGTAAATACGAAAATAATTACTGCATCATACCATCAATTGTTATGTGTTCATTACTGAAGTTCTTGTAAAGCCTTCATTTTCTTGTTACAATTATTTTTTTCCTTTATTTTTGTCTGGCTATTTTATAGCCCTGACAGTACTTTAGCAATATTCAGCAGTTACACAAGTCATTTAATCCTGCTCAAAGCTTCATTTAAACTTCATTTTAGTTGCATTTTATCTGTGTATCTATTCCTTTTCCTTCTTTCTGACAGTCAAAGGTACTTTCGGAGTAGGTGACAAAAAAATATGTGTCAAAGGAGAGTATCTAAAATCATCTATAAACTTCAGAGGAGGCTTCAAACTAACTTTAATACAGTTGAAATACCTTCATTAATCAAACTTACTGACCCCCTCCCCCCACCAAAATTTTAGCTTCAGGGGTATTCTTCCCCTAACATCTTTTTTTTTATTATTATATAATTTGTAATCATACAGGTAATCAGGAAAGATGCTTTAGATCTCTGTTCTCTTTTGCTTTCTGCCTATTTCTTAGTCTCCACCTCACCTGTCCTTCTCCGGTTCCTAAAGCATCCCTCTATTAGGGCGTTTTCTCACTAGCTGGCAGGAAAGGGACCTCCTCAAGGAACATACACACACACACACACGCACACGCACACGCACAACGCACAAGCCAATCTCCTCGCCCACGAAATGTCGACCAAATGCACCCTTTTGTCTCCTCCATTCGGTGACCATCACTTCGCCTCTCCAGCCTCAGGCGGGGAGTGGCAGGAAAATCACACCGCTGTCGCGATCTGGAAGAGGGGTGGGGGGAGGGAGGCTCATCGGGCGGTCCAGCATCCCTAGCCACTGCGCGCGTGTATACACACACACACACACACACACACACACACACACACACAAACACACGTCTTCTGTCACCTGTTCGCTTTCAAAGCATCTTTAGCTCTGGGTAAAACTTATCCCTTCTCCATTCCCATCCGCACCTCCAGGAGTTAGGGTTCAACAGAGCATCCTGGGCTTAGCTTTTTCAAAATATCAGGAGGGGCACAAAGATGCCCACTTGGTACACTGAAATTATAAATATATACTTAGTACCTCCCTCTTCCTATCTCTTTTTCACCCATCTCTACTATCACATACAGCCTTTACCAGCCAACACGCACACACAAGAAGTGCCCCATCTCTCCTGACAGTCCAGGCTTAGAGGCTTAGCGTCCATAGTTACGCCTCTGCCGAGTCCCTCCGTCCGGCGCCAAGCCCCTAGCACTCTCTCCAACTCCTGCCATGTGCAGCCCATCGCTGATGGCTTCTTCGCCCCCGTCAAAGCTCCAAACTTTTCTTGCCCTCTCTGTGGCACGAAAGCACACACATCCCAGAGGCTTGACACCATAGCCCCGAAACCAGTCCACACAGGGGAATGGGGCGAGGACCCCCTGCCCCAGTGGCGCCAGGTCTTGCCGTGCCCAGCAAGCACAGAACCTCGCTGAACCTGGCGGGGTTGCGATTGGAGCCTTGGCGGATCCCGCTGGCAGGTGCAACTTGCCAGCTACTCCGGGGTTCACGCCCTAGGGGACCGCGGGTTTGGCCTGATGAGAACAAAGCTGGAGTCCGGGGAGACTGTCAGACGGGAGGCGCTAAGACAATAGCAATAAAGGGACCTTGGAAGAGGACCGCTGTACAAAGTTGTCTACAAGTCCTGATGTCCTGGGATGGCCGCCGGCTCCCTCTGCAGACCCCTAAAGCCCCCACCCGGCCCTGCCGCGGTACACGCAAACCCCGGGTTCGGCAGCCGGTCCCTGGATGCTGTGCACATGCCTAGGGCACCCAGACGCTGCTTGGGTGCAGGGGTCACTCCGGGGCTTGGACAGCAGCAGCCGGACAGGAAGACCCATCAGCGCGCTCTCCTGGCTTTACCTTTCGGCGGGCTGCCTGGGAGTCCGCGGCGCGCCGCCCGCTGGCTGTGCCCTCAGCCCCTGCCGCTGCAGCAGAGAGCAGACAGCAGGAGCTGGGTTCAGAGAGCCCCGCCCCCGGGCGCCAGACCCCGCCCCCGGGCGCCAGACCCCGCCCCTCCACACCACTGACTACCGGTGGAGCCACGAGGACCCAGTAAGGTTTACGCACGTGCTACAGGAAACTGGCAGCGACTGCTGCTGGCACTGCTGTCACCGCTACCATCGCCGCTGCTGCTGATGCATTTCATAGGCCAGAGTGCCTATTGTCAAGGGGTTCCCCCCTAACAAAAACCATTGGAAATGACCTCTAGAACAGGACTACTCTGACTAGGATCCAGGCAGCATCAGTATCAGTATCACCTGAGAACTTGCTAGAAATTCAATTTTCTACTGAATCAGAACCTCTGGGGATGAACCTTACTTAGTAAGGTTATTTTAAAAGGCTCCAGAGGTGACACATGAAAGTTGGAGAAGCACTGCTCTTTTGCTAGAGAACCAAGCTGCTGATCAGAGAAACACTCCCTCAGTCCTGAGAACCCAGAATCCCACCTGGAGGCGAGGGTTTAACTTGGCAGTGTTAGCAAAGCTGGAGAGTAAGTTGTTGTCTGCACCCTGGATGTCATTCATCTTGCTTTATTGACTGCAAAGTCTTTAGAGATAAACAGAGAGGGGAACACATTTACTTCTGATCTGACAGCTCTAATGAGCTCAAGGAAGAATTATGTAAACATTATTAAGTGTAATAAACACGTGTCGGCATCAGGCAATCTTCTCTGGAGAAGAGTTGGCAAAAGCCAGCATGAGCCAACGTTTTATTCATAATGTCTTTTTAACTTTATGTTGTCTGTGTAATAAGCCTTTGGCTTTGCTGTTGCCCAGACGGAAAATCATTACTCTAGTAATGGATGAGCCAGTTCAAGAGGAGAGCCACTGGGATACTGAACACTTTCATTCATAAACGCTATGTATCTGAGACAGGGGGAACTGTCTCCTGCCAATGTAGCCACTTTAATTATTCAACTTGTTCAAGCTTCTTATTTCAACTTCCTGAAGTATCACTTGAATCACATTAAAAAAAAAACAAATGAAAGTTAGCCATTCAGTCACCTTACCATTTTGTTTATAGTAAATGCCCTTTTTTTCTGCTCTATTTTCCACGGCTGTGGGCATTGTTAAATATTGGCGAAACTGATGACTGATTGCCAGGGAGAGAACACTTTGGCTTCCACGGCTTGCTCCAGTCATTGATTGTGGCTTTGAAATCTCATTTCAGTGAAACGTGGAAGCTGGAACTTGGGGCACCCTGCAAAGTCTCCTCAGTAGTATCCAGGGCAAGTAGGCCTTCAGAAAACCTGTTCTCTAACCATTTCATGTTCCTTTTTCATTAAATAAAGTCAACTTGCTTTTAGCACTAATAGAATTACCATTTTAAGTAATGAACTATTATCAAGAGAAACCATCAAAGATTATAAAGCTGTTTATACCTTCCCCTCCAAAAGTCCATGAGTGCTATGAGAGAAAAGGCTAGGAATCTGGTATCATGAGACTTTCCAGATAGGAGACAGATTAGGAAGGAAAAGAAACATTCAAGGAAAGAGTGAAGGAAGTAAAGAAGGTTGAGAAGGAGAATGGGAGGGAAGGAAGGAAAGGAACATTAATTGTTACTTAGGCCTTAAAAGATAAACAGAAAATTAGAAAAAAATGGCAAGTTTAGGGAAAGGGTTTTACAGTTTTACAAAGTCAGGGTTCTCTATAGAAACAGAACCAATAGTAGGTAGATATAGATATATGAAAAGATTTGTTATAAGGTAATGGCTCACATCATTATAGAAGCTGAGAATTCCCATCATCATCTATTTGAAAACTGTAGCCCCAAAAGATCCAGTGGTGTAGTTTGAAGGTCAGTGAGCTGGAAAACTGGTCTTTGGGGTTTTTTTGTCTTAATTTTTTATGGTTATTTATATCTTGTACATTTTGTATTCCCCTTGGGTAACCCACCATCAACTCACCCGTGACCCATCACCATGGTCCCTTGTGCCCTTTCCTACCCCATTGGGTGTCTCTCTCATATTTGGTTACCCTATATCCCTGTTATAAGGACTTCAATAAAATTTGATATTTTTCTCTTTCTGGGTTACTTCACTGAGCATGATTCCTTCTAGTTCCATCCATGTCACTGCAAATTGCACGTGTTTATCATTTTTGAATGCTGAATGAACTGGAAAACTAATAGTGTAGATTCCAGTTCTCTTCAGACCTGAGGACTAGGAGCACCAAGGGCAGAAGACTAATATCCTAGCTCAATGCAGATAGAGTGTGAACCCTTCCATCTTCCACCTTTTTGTTTTATTCAGGCTCTCAAGGGACTGGAGAATTCCTACTCTCATTGGGGAGGGCCCAGTGCTTTACTCATTCAACCAAATTCAAATGCTACTCTACCAGAAGCACCTTCACACTCAGACCAAGAGATAAGGGATAACCAGAAACCTGGACACACAGTGATCCAGTCAAGTTGACTCATGAAATCAGCAATCACAGGCAATAGTGGCAGAACTCCATACCTTGTCAAGGCAGATTCCTTAGGCCAGGTTCCCAAAGAGCAGGCCTTGAGTGAGGATTTATGTGTAAGTGGTTTATTAAGAAAGTGTTCCCAGGGAAAACTACTAAGGGAACTGGAGGTAGCAGAACAGGGAAGAGGGAACTAAACAAAGGCCCTGAAATCCCACAGTGAATAGGACTTGATCTGACTCTGCAGGAAAGTCCTGGAGTTTAAGTTCAGCATCCAGATTCCCCCAAACTGAGCTATAAGAGCTGAGGATTCATCTTCCTTTGTTCAATAGTTTACTAGTTCCAACTTTATTTTCCAGGGAAAATAAAGCCCTTGCACTTCAGTAGTCTCCAGTAGCTTGAGGGTGGCTCTTCAAAGAAAAGTCAAGGATGCTAGCCATTGGAAGTAATGTAACCCTGAAATTTGGGGGAGACATCACACAAAAAAATTGGGGGAGACATCATACAAAAACAGCAAAAGGGATTTGAGAGTATCTGAGCTAAGCAGTGACTTTGCTTCAACCTGTTTCCCAATTCAGGCTTGTGCTGAAAGGCTGAAACCTTGCCAAAGAGGCCTCAACACTGGGAGAAGGAAGAAACTTCAGCAGCAAGTAGCTATGGAATATCCTATGGAGTCAGGTAGTGGCGGCATTTAGGGATCTGGAAAATCTCACATTATGTCAGGGATTTGAGATGCTGTGATAAATCCACACAGGAGGGACTGAATGTCAAGAATTTGTACTTTCTTCCTTTCTCCTTATCCTAACCCCTAAAACTAAAGGAAAGGGAGTTACACCCTGAAAATAGAAAGAAAAAAGATATACCCAAACCAAGTATTGGTTCTCCTTGAATATGGAGTGCTGCAGTGAGACGAGAAATGAATATAGGCCATGCCAACTTGCAATTAAGTAAGGTGCTTTACTCTCCTGACTAAAATAAAGGAGAATGGAGGTATCACACTCCCAGACTTCAAACTATATTACAAAGCCATAATATTTAAAACAGTGTGGTACTGGAACAAAAACAGACACACAGACCAATGGAACAAGATAAAAAGTCCAGAAATAAAGCCACACACACGTATGGGCAACTAATCTTTGACAAAAGAGCAAAGAAATGCAATGGAACAAAGACAGTTTTTTCAATTAAAAAAATGGTGCTGGGAAACTGGACTACCACATACAAAAGAATGAAACTAGACTACTACCTCACACCACGCACAAAAGTCGACTCAAAATGGTTAAAAGAATTGAACATAACACCTGAAATCTTAAAATATATAGAAGAAAATATAGGCAAAACACTATAGGACATACATCTCAGTAATATTTTTAAATAGTCATCTCCAAAGCAAATAAACTAAAGGAAAAGATAAATTGCTGGAATTACATCAAACTAAAAAGCTTCTGTTCAGCAAAAGAGACATTAACTAAAACAAAGAGACACCCTACTGATTGGGAGAGAAATTTTGCACTCCATACAACTGATAAGGGACTGATCACAAAGATATACAAAGAACTCACACAACTCAACAAAAACAAAGGAAACAATCCATTCAAAAAATGGGCAAAAGAGCTAAAATGACACTTTTATACAAGGAGGAAATGCAAATGGCCAAAAGATATATGAAAAAATGTCCAACATTCTTCATAATCAGGGAAATGCAAATCAAAACCACAATGATATACCACCTTCCACCAGTGGGAATGGCACATATTTAAAAAACTAGCATCAACAAATGTTGGTGAGGATGTGGTGAAAAAGGAACTCTCCAACACTGCTGTTGGGAATGTAACCTTGTCCAACTACTATTGAAAGCTATGTGGTTGTTCCTCAAACTACTAAAAATGGAGCTACTATATGACCCAGCAATTCCACTCCTAGGGATCTACCCAAAGGACACAAAAACTTTAATTCAAAAGGAATCCTGCACTCCTGTGTTACTGCAGCACTATTTATAATAGGTAAGATATTGAAACAACACAAATGCCCCAAAATAGATGACTGGATCAAGAAGATGTGGTATATAGATACAATGGAATACTATTCAGCAATCAAAAAAGAGAAACTAATGCCATTTGGAACAACATGAATGGAGCTAGAAGGGATTATGCTCAGTGAAATAAGTCAGAAGGAAAAAGAAAAATATCAGATGGTTTCACTTATAGAAGGAATATAGGGGAACTAAATAAGGGATTATGGGGAAAATAATAGCAATAAAAAACACAACAAAAGAAAACAAAAATAAACAGACAACTATAAATCAGAGACATTCTTCAGGGGAGGGGGAGGGAGAGGGATAAAAGCAGGGTGGGAAGAGGACAAAGGACTATGGTGATGGTGCACAGGTGAATTGGTGGGGGGAATTCTATGAAGACTACACCTGAGAAAAGAAAGCAAACATTGTACAAAAGTGAACAATGATGTAAAACATATATATATTATTTTTTTTAAATGAGGTGCTTTACACTCTAGACTGGCCAATGACCAAAGAGGGAGATTTGCATGAGATATGAAACTGGAATTTTAAGCCTTATGGATTTTTAATAGGTAGAAATGAATCAATGAAGTGACCCAGAAGTTATGGAATCCATTTAGGGTCTTCTTAAGGAATCTTCTTCCTGATAAAGAAGAAAAATTTAATGTATGAATTTGGAATCCGTGGGTTTGAGAAAAATATAATAGTTTCAGGTTTAAACTTCAATTTGTACTACAAGTGGGTTATATTTGGATTGTTTATTTCTCCTGGCTGCCTCCAGTGATGTGTCCTCAAGTAACTTCCTCCATCTTCAGTAAGGCTCCACACTGTGTTTACTGGCATGGCTGTGGCCTGGCAAGGCTTGTTCACTGCCTCAGAACACATCCTGTACAACTATCATAAGCCTTCAAATGTTGATTATGTTAGCAAGGAAAGGTACAAAGAAAAAGGTGTGATATAATTATATTGCTTCAATACCATGTGTAAGTCTAATTATTTTGCTTTCTTTTAAGGAAAAGCAGTACCTTAGAAATATGCAAGAACGATTTCTTCTCCTTACATTTCATTTGTAATTACCTTTAAAATATCTATATAATTACTTATTTTTTGATTATAACATTTGGATTTGGTTTTGTGCATGCGAATCCAACACTTTGGTAAATCATTAAGACTGTCAGTTGGAAACTGATTTGGATGATCATATGAAGTTGGGAGGGTCTGGTCTTACACACATGGTCATTTTCCCACCACTAAGATGACAGCAGCTCACTGTTGGTTTTGACCAGTGTTTGGCATGTTCTGTATAGTCTGAGCTGAGAGCTCAGCTCAAGTTTTCGCTCTCTTCCTCTTTTCTGGCTAGAGTTCCCTAATCTACCTTCTAGCCTAATTCTTTTCCCAGACCTTACTTGCTCCATTTCCCACTTGAACCAAGTCTCTAAGATACTCTGAAACAGTGTGATAAATATGATTCATTAAATACAGTATACATCAATATTAGGTCAGGGTAGAAAATACACAGTATAATGAATGGTCTATAGTTTGAGATTCAAGAAATCACAGCCGCCCCATAGAAGGTTTTCAGTGGCATTATCAATCGGATGTAAAAATGGAGAGGTTTGTGATATTACTAGAATGCCATAAAGATAGCTTGTGTTCCACTTCTCTCTTATTCTCACACTAACCCTCACCTGCTCTCCTTAATGATGGTAAAATCAATCCACTACCTATGAGAATCTCACAATTAGCCTTTTCCCCTATTGATACAACTTTCTTAGGGTATCAATTGGTGTCATACTCCTGTCCAAGAAAAGTTTTCTAAGAACAATTTAAGAAGTCGCCAAGATTTATTCACTGACCACAGTTTATTTCTGTACTTTGTACACAAGATTAGAATTTTTTGGGGGAAAGTCATTAAAAATCTAGCCTACACTGCCCACCTTAAAAGATTGCTTCCCTGCTATTTTAAATTCTTTCTTAAAGGCTCATCTTTCAGGGAATTAATAATAGTGATGAAGGGAAATGTAAATCTATTGAGAAAAATCAATATTTCTGAAAGGTGTATTATATTTCTGACACAATCGAATCATGAAAATCTGTAGGCACAAATTTTATTTTCTCGTGGAATGTAGCTGGATTGAATAGTTGCTTTAAGAGTAACTTTGAACTGCATGCAATACAAATTCTATTTTATCTCTAAATGAGTAATACACAATTCATCCTAAGAAATATTTACTGAGTGTCTACCATATACAGTACAATGTGCCAGGTGTTTTAAGGAGTTCAAAGATAAAGTCTTCTTCCATCAAAAACTTTTAGTGTATTTTCCTTATAAATTAGCATTTAAAAAGATTATCAAAGGAAAAGGAAGACAATGCATAAGACAATACACAATCCCATCATCCTATTAATAGTCACCTTATTTTAGCTTTCATACCTATGTATATCAGAGTGTAAGACAAACTCCTATTCATAAATCACAATCTCATCATAGGCAGTTTTCCATTTTACTAAATATTTTTCAATATGGTTCAATGTATTAGAGTGCAGACTCTCCCAGCTGCTTTTTTTTTTGCCAAAATTGCTAAGTTGATCTTAAAGTTAATATGGAAATGCAAGGGACCCACAATAGTCAACACAAACTTGAACAAGAACATGTTAAAGGACTTCCACTTTTCTCTTTCAGAACTTACTACAAAACTACAAAAATCAAGATTGTGTAATAATGGCATAAAGCTAGACATATAAATTAATAGTTTAGAATACAAAGTACAGAAATAAAATGATATATTTATGGCCAGCTGGTTTTTGACAAAAGTGCCAAGACCATTCAATGCAGAAAGAATAATTTCTCAAGAAATAATGCTGGCACACTGTATAACCATATGCAAAAGATGAAACTGGGGCCTCCCTGGTGGCGCAATGGGTTAAGCGCAGCGTTGTGGAGCTGTCAGTGGCTGTGGCGTGAGTTCGATGCCTGGCTGGGGAGATTCCCACCTGGCGCGGCAGACCTCTTCTGCCTAGCACACTGCTCCCCTCAGCAGTGTATTTCGGTCTATCTGCCTGTTCTGCTCCCCACTCTGTCTCTGGTGAACCCTCTCACCACCCCATACCTCTGGCCTGCACCCCAGCTTGTATGTAAAAATAAAATAAATCTTTAAAAAAAAGAATGAAACTGAGCTCTTCCACATACCATAAATAAAGATTAACTCAATATGGATCACTACATGTAAGTTTTAAAACTAAAACTTTAAAACTATTAGGGAAAAAAACATTTTCAACTTTGGATTAGGTGATGGTTTTTTAAATATGACACTAGTAATACAAGAGATAAAAGAATGGATAAACAGGACTTAATCAAAATTAAATACTTTTGAATACCAAAAGATACTATCAAGAATTTTAGAAGCAATACCATAGAATGAGAGAAAATATTTGCAAACATATATCTGCTAGGAGTCTTGTACCCAGAAAATATAACTCAACAACAACAACCAAAAAATAATAAGCAATTAAAAATTTGGGGAAAAGTTTGAGTAGACATCTTTCTAAAGAAGATATGCGAGTGGTTGATAAGAACAAAAAAAAGCTGCTCAACATCACTAGTCATTAGGGAAATTCAAATCAAAACCACACTGAGCTACCATTTTACACCCATTAGGATAGCTACTATTTTTTTTTTTAAAAGAAAGAAATATAAGCAATAGTGTCAGTGAGGATCTGGAGAAATCGGAAACCTCAGACATTGTTGGGAAGGATATAAAATAGTGCAACCACTGTGAAAAAAATAGTTTGGCAATTTCTCAAAATGTTAACATAGAGTTACTAAATCACCCAGCAATTCTATGCCGAGATATGTACTTAAGAAAAAAGAAAGAAATATGCCCATACAAAAAAATGTACATGAAAGTTTTAGGAAGTATTATTCAAAATTACACATAATGCTCTTTCTTTCTCTCTGTGATAAACAACCATGTTAGCAGCAGTCTTCTGAAGAGGAAAATGTGAGGTAAAGAACTGAGACTTGCCTACAACATGGCCCATGTCAAAAAGACCAATAATAACAAGTGTTGGTGAGGGTGTGAAAAGGAAACCTTTGTACACTGTTGGCGGGAACGTAGAATGTTTCACCCTCATGGCAAAAAGTGTGCAGGTTTCTCAAAATATTAAAAATACATCTACCTTACTACCCAGCAAACCCACTCCTAGGTACCTACCCTAAGGATGCAAAAACACTAATTTGAAGGCATGTATGTATACATGTTTATTTTAATTTATTGTTATCTGCACTCCTTCCTACAACTGAACTTCAGGGGAAGTAGAGGGTAAAACATAACTGATTTCAGCTCATCATAGTGGCCAGTTTCCTGCATGGAGAATATGAGCATGGGATGTAATTTCAGTCAATGAGTGAAGAGGAAAAGAGTGTGTGTGTGTGTGTGTGTGTGTGTGTGTGTGTGTGTGTGTGTGTGTTGTGTGTGTGTGTGTTTGTGTGTGTGTAGGCATATGACAAAATGTTCTCCTCACAGAAAAAGAATGCACTATTTGTTCTTATTGATGCAACCATCCTATAATAATGAGATAGTATGATATGAGGAAAAATGCAGAATGGGAAAAACGAAAGAATATTAGACAATATTATTGGGACCCTATATTAATCTAAACTGGAGCCATTTTTTTTTCCAGATTTCTTGTTTTACAAGACAATATAAGTTGATGTTTCAATTATTTTGAGTTGTTTTACTTATAGATAAAATTATAATAATGCATTTTGATGCTCTTATTTTTTTCTAACCATTTATAAATAATCACCCGGCCATAAATTTTTTTTGTCATGAAAGAAAACACATTTTCAGAAAACAATACAAAACATGAATGTAGAGTATAAAGAACATTACAAAGCAAACACTACTGCAAACATCTCTGTTCTGGTAATAAAAGAAGACCAGTTACCTAGAAGCCTCAACAAGCCACTCTCCACTTATAACCTTCATCCATCCCTTGGTGTAAATACTCTACAGACCTCTATGATACTCACTTTTTTGCTTTCCTCTATAGTTCTTCCATTTAAGCATGTGACCTTTAACAATATAGCTTGATTTAACTCTTGAATTTTTTAAGATTGCAAATACACACTGAGTTAAGATTGAGTTTGTTCCCTCAACATGTTTGTGAGATTTCTTCAAGTTGATTTGAGTAGCTGCAGTTATATTTCAAGCTCTTTGGTACATCATCCCAATGTATGAATATAACACAATTTCCTGATCTATTATGCTGTCTATAGATAACGAATTATTCCTCGACTTGCCTATTGCAAACAAAGCTGCAATAACGTTCTTGTAAAAGGTGTCCTGGTGTCAAAACCCAACACCTAAGGATAAGTACTTTAGGTAGATTTTCAAGGATGTAGGATTTGTATGCCCTCAGCTTTACTAGAAATGCCAAATTATTTTCCAACATGATTATAGCAATTTATATTCTTCAATGAAGTATAAGAGAGTTTTCTGTTGTTTCACATCTTTCCAGAATCTGATTTTGTCAAACCTAAAAGAAGACTGCAATTTGTTGGGTAGGCAATGATACTTCATTTTGGTTTTACTTTGTATTTCCCTGGTTATTGATGGGGGGGAGGATTTTAAAACACTTCACTTTTAATATAAGTTTTTTGGCCTAATGTTTTTCCTTGTTTGTTAAATGCCTACTCTAGTTTTTCCTGCAGTGTGGCATTTATCAAAGGAAATTCTGATTTTAAAACTTTAACATTCCCAACGTAGAGCCTTAAAGGGGGTGCGTGATGTTAAAATGAATATAACTCATCATTCCTGATGCACTTAAAAATCATTTCACTTGGGCCTTGAACCTCTTTTAGCATCTCTCTGCTAAACCAGGCCAATAATAAATTGTTACTGCTAGAGGAAATTAATACACTTAAATTCATTAATGTGTCTACTACATCTGTAAGATGAAATATGCAAAGCTCTTAGCTACATTATGTAAAATACATTGTAAACATTTTTGAAACCCTTTCAGGAGACAGTTTCACTTAAATTTTAGTCGAAATATCTGAATACCATATTCTATCTTCTTGGTACAGATTTTAATTTTCAGTATATTGTTACTGTACTATAGAAATATAAAAAATTGTCAGAATCATTTATTGAGTTTTTCTCCACTGATAGTAAAGGTCCTGGAAGAAATTTGCTTGGTAAGTCAAACCCTGTCTAAGAGATAAAGGTCTCTACCTAAATTAGACATAATTTGTAGACTCTATACAGAAGGGACTTCATGAAATGTAAAAAGTATTCAATTTTTCTTCCCTAATAAAAAATATTAATATTTTTAAACAATGCTTAATACAGCATATAACCACAAATACATAGAGTTCTCATGATATAATTCTATTTTTCTATGTGTATAAATACAAAATATTTGCATTTAGCAAACCATGAAGCAATTTCTTAGTGTACTTGTGTTATATTTAATCCATGTTATGCAAAAGGTCTGGAATTTTCTGTTTTTATGTGTATATGGCATGTATATACATATGTACATGTACATGTATATTATATGTATATGTATACCAGGGGTCATTAGACTTTTTGTTTCTTTGGAGGTTTAGTTAACACATCCTAATATACTATCTGATTTTACTCTTAAGAAAGTTCAGAAATGGACTGGTTTAAATTATCTATTTGACAGAAACTTCAACTTTTAATCATGATAAATTAACTGGTACCAGACATACTCTCACAGCAACAAGAAATACATAATTGGAAAACACTATGAAGCCAATGTTTTCAGAAATTAAACAATAGGCTGGACAAGACTATCACCCTTGAGAGAACAAATGGTTCCAGAGATGAATTTCATTATCACCCCACATCAACTTAGCTTTCCCAATGGCTGGAAAGTAGAGCTAACAAGGTTGGTGGCTCACTGATCTGAAGAGACTGGTGACCTAGAGTGAGAAGTATGGAATTCTGAAGGCATGTTACCGAGAAAAGGAGCTCTGTAAGTGTCTCCAGCAGTATGTGTGTGAAGGGGAATGAGTAGGGCTGTGCGTCCTTGGTAAAGGGCTTGACTGCATATGTGTAGAGTGAGACATCACAAAGCTTCCTTTTTCGAGCTGAGACACAAACAGTAACTCTAGAGAAAAATACCAGAGAGAATACAGTGCTGGAATTCACTAGGATCCTCACCCTGCCAAAGTGAAAAGATCTCACCATTCCATTCAGACTTCAGAGAAATTAGTATCTTAAGCATAAGGCCCATGCTCTAGCATAAATATATGCTTTAGGATGAAGTTAAAAACGAAAACTAAATATAAATAAAGATCTACTGAAAATAAATCCAACGTGACAAGAACAAAAGTATCCACAGCAATTTGTCAGTCATAAAAAAAGTCAACATTATTTAAGGAACACAACTTAATTTAGATTCCCTCTAATTTGTGATCAATAATGTACAACATATAACCAAATGTTATTTGAAATAAAGAAGAAAACAGAATAAATGAGAACCACAGTTGAATGGAAAAGAAGTCTATATAAATCAACACTAAATATCCCGATATTGGAATTAGCAGACAGGGACTTCAAAGCAGATTTTGTAAATATTTTAAGGGACATTATGATCATGAGGAATGAAGATGTGGGGTATTTCATGATAGAAATGGGATCTATAAATATGAACCAAAGTGAAAATTGTAGAATTTAAAATACAATGTTTGGGGAAAAAATGAACTTTACAGTTTTAATCATGGATTGACAATATAACAAAGGTCGTTGAGCTAAATGACAAATCAATATGCAAATGTGCAATTTGAAGAATAGAGGAAGAGAAGAAGGGAGGGAAGACAGGAGGGAAAGAAGGGAGAGAAGATGGGAAAATGATAGAGAGGAAGAGAATAAACAAACAAGATGAAAGCTATAATTTCTTTATGACTTAGCTGTGGGATTTATACAGAAATTATACATTCTATACATTAGCAGCAAGTCACTGAATTAAACCCAAATTCAAAAAATAAGAGTCCACCTTTTGAAGAAAGAACTGTCAAAAGATCTGAAGACATATCTTGAAACCACCAGAACAACCTGACCAGGATAAATTAATCACAAGAATGAATTAACTCCAAATTTTCTTCTGATTCTTTATCGCACTGTTGAAAATTGAAAGTGAAGGAAAAGTCATATTGTCATATTTGTTCATGAATATACTACTCTTTGGTTTACACTTCAAGTAAAACTGCACACAATAAATATTGATAATTTCCTCAAAATAATTGTTTTATTATTCTGATTTGTGTAATATCAGTGATTTGAATTTTAGGCATCACCCAAATAGAAGTCCACAACATGTGGCAAAAGCATATTTGAAAATTACTCAAATAAGATGAAAATTAAACGTATCAAATATTTAAGAGCTGCATATTATGTTGTATATTATTTGGCTAGCACAGTTCTATCAGTGTTCACAAGAATTAAAACCTCCCGTATTATTTTTAATCCAATATTCCAAGCACAGTTAGATTTTCCATCTTGCACAACTATGGCTTTCCATTCTTCAATGCTCTCTCTGAGCAAAAGGTGTAACTGTTCATTAAATTGCTTCCTTTTCCAACTGTATTTCAATTAGTGGTTACATTTTTTTTCTATTAAGAAGTCTTGAATTCTACTACCAATAAAACCGTTATTACTTTAGAGATGAATAAAATCTCCATAAAATTCTTTCTGAACTGACAATGTTAATCTTTCAGGATATGAGAACATTTCAATGCTTTTCTTGGTATATCTCTAACCCAAAACCAACTTCTACGTAGGCCTCATGATCTCACCCTCATCCTCTTCTCCCCTCTCCTCTTTCTTTCTAGGGAAAATCTGTCATCATGATGTCAAGACATTCACACATAGCTGAAAAAGTCTTACACAAATATCTGGCATAGTTTTCATCAGTGAGATCAACAACTTGACATAACCAAGCATGCAGTAGATGATTCATCAATAATTCAAGAATAAACAGTGAAATTAGCAATTTATTTCCACTACAAAGAATATCAGTCATAAAAACAGTAAAAATGAAACAAAGAGCTTACTATTTCTTTTAGTATGTGATTTTTGAAAGATGAATATTAAGATTAAATGTCAATGTGTGACCTTGTTTTTCCACATATGCTTTCTTGAAATTTTAAGAAGATGTTGAAGAATAACAAAAGAATGGATGACCCAAACTTACACATAGCCAAATGATAGGATAGGATAGCTTAATATTTATATAAATCTACTTTCAAAAGGGGATAGGTTGTGAACTGCAAAGAGATAAAGTTGAAATGGACACTAATGCAACATCACATGATTTGAAACTGATGACTAAACTCAGAAATAAAAAATAATGACTATTTCTTCAAAGAAAGAAATGATGTTTTGAGGTCAGTAAACTGACAGATATGTAAAAGATACCCTTTTCCATTACATTTGTTCATCCCTACATCATAGCAGATGAGTAAACCTTTTGGAACAGATAATTTCAGTACCAATATTAATTTGGTAGAAAACAAAATCAATTCAAGGTTTTAAGTTAGGACTGTTCTGAAAGAAGAATCACAGTAAATCACATTTTCACACATAGAGACCTCAAGGTTCTTAAAGAAATAATTTTTTAGCTACTACTGTACCAGATTCAGAAGGCCATGATGCATTTTCTATTTTTCTAATACACTACTTTTCCAACTATGTTCCTTAAAAAGTCCCTGTATGTTCCTTAGAATTTTTTAGAACGAGTCAAGTTGGGTAGGGAAGTCAGGTCTAGACCCTCCAACCCTCCTATCCTTGTCATATTCCTCATCACTACTACACACACTTCTACGCACATCTAAGAGCTTTCATTGACTATCTCCATCAAAGCATCACTCCAAGTTTCTACCAAATTCCACTGTGTTTCCATCTTCTATATCAGAACTTAGCATCTTGGCACATATTTCCTCATTTCTATTTGATTCATTAGTAATTCTACTAACCCTCCAAAGCTAGAGAAGTATACTACAAGGGAAGAAAACTAAGGACCAATATCTCGAATAGATGTAAAAATGTTCAACAAAAGACTATCAAACTGAATTCAATAGCATATTTTAAAACATCATACATGATGATCAAGCAGGACTTCTCCCTGGAATGCAAAGATAGTTCAACATGTACATATCAAAAAATGTGTTACACATTTATAAAAGGAAAGGTGAAATTATAATCATGTCAGGAGTTACATCTGATTCTCATTAAATGCAGAAAAAGCATTTGAAAAAAATTCAACAAACTTTAACATCATACTCAATGATGGAAGATTGAAATTTTCCCACTAAGATCAGAAACAAGACATGGATGCCCAGTCAACACTTCTATTCAGCATATTATTGGAAGTCCCAGTCAAAGCAATTAGGCAAGAAAAAGTAATAAAAGTCATCAAATCAGAAAAGAAGTAAAATTATCTGTTCCTAGATGGTGTGTGTGTGTGTGTGTGTGTGTATGTGTGTGTGTGAATATATATATGTGTGTGTGTGTGTGTGTAAGTATACATATATATATATATATATCATTCTAAAGACACTACATAAGAGGCTGTTAGGACTAATAAGTAAAATTAGCAAAACTGTAGGATACAAAATCAACACAGAAAAATCAGCTGCATTTTAATATACTAACAATACTATCTGAAAAAGAAATAACAGAAAGTATATCATTTAAAATAGTATCAATGATAATAAAATACTGAGGACTTGGTGGTGAAAGATCTCTGCATTGAAAATTATAATAAACTGATGAAACAAATTGAAGAAGACAAAATTTGGAAAGATATCTCAAGTTCACAGATTAGAAAAACTAATATTGATAATATGTACTTACTACCCAAAGTCTATATGGATTTAATACAATCTTTATAAGAGTTCCATTGGCATTTTTAAAACTAGAAAAACATTCATAAATTTCATATGGAACAACAACAAAAAAAAATACCCTGAAGAGCAAACCTGAGAATGAAGAACAAGGCTAGAAACATCACATTTCTGATTTCAATCTTTATTACAAAGCTATAGTAATCAACATAGATCATACTGATAAAAAACAGATACATAGATCTATAGAACAGAACAGATGTAGAAATAACACACATATATATCACAGTGATCATAGACTCTAGGACACAATGAGATTGTTGGAAAAGAAATAGATGAAATCTTTATCCATCCTTTTATATTTGATCTCATCAGCCTTGTAACTCTCTCCTTTCCTTGTAACATTCCTCACCACTACTACACACACCTCTCAGCACATCTAAGAGCTTTCATTGACTTCTCTGTGACAACTGAGAACTTAAAATATAGGTAACGTGACCAGGGAACTGAATTTGAAATTTTATTTAAATTGCCTTATATGGGGCCTCCCTGGTGGCGCAACGGGTTAAGCACAGCACTATGAAGCTATCCAGAGCCACTGCAGCACAAGTTCGATGCCCAGTCAGGGAGATTCCCACATGCACAGCAGACCTCTCCTGCCTTGCCTGCTGTTCCCCTCCGCAGTGTACTTCAGTCAATCTGTCTGTTCTGCTCCCCATTCTGTCTCTGGTGAATCCTCTCACCACTCTGCACCTCTGGCCTACACCTCAGCTTGTATGAATGGATAAATAAACCTTTAAAAGAAAATAAATAAATAAATTGCCTTATATGACTAGCAGCTACTGAATTAGACAATGCAGGTCTAGGATCTACTCTTACTAAGCCAATGGATAATAAGGACATTTACAAGGAGACTTACCCATTCAACAACAAATTAATAGATAGTCTCTTCAATAAGGATAAGGATAGTCTCTTCAATAAATGTGCTGGGAAAACTGGGTATCTCTAGGTAAAAGACGTGAAGAAAATCTCAATGTCCATCAAAAGGATGGACACACACTTGCACATATGTGCGTGCACATACACAAACACACACACACAGGAATATTATTTAGCCACAAGAAGAAGATCTTGACTTTTGTGACATCATGGATGAACTTTGTGGACATTATATTAACTGAAATATGTTGGACAGAAAGAGAAATACTCTATCTTCTCACTTATATGTGGAATCTAAAAAAAGCTGAACTCATATAAATAGAGAATAGAAATGTGGTTGCAAGGGACTGGGAGTTGGGGAAAATAGGGAAATATTGGTCAAAGGGTACAAACTTTTAGTTATAAGATGAATAATTTCTAGGGATGTAGCACGATGACATAGTGAACAATATTATATGCTTAAAAGTTGCTAAGAAATTGATCTTAAATATTATCACCACACATACAAACACATTAATTATGTGTGGTTAACTAACCTTATTGTGTTAATCATTTCACAAATATAGGTGTATCAAATCATCATATTATATACCTTAAACTGCGTGTTTTATGGCAATTATATCTCAATTATGTTAGGGGGAAAAAAGATTATGGAGTTAACCTAACAGTCTGTGCCTTAGTCATCCTGATACAGGGAAAAAGAGGAGTTTTAAAATTGGCCAAAGGCAGTACCCAAATTGCTTACTTGTCACTATATTGGTTCTGCACCCGCACGCACAATTGCAGGAATACACAGGCTTAAGGGACAATAACAATGGGATTTACTGAACAAACAGGAAAAAGCAAAGAATTACTAACGTCAACATATGGCTGTTTACCTTACTTAAAACAATGTCCAGTCCTTTAAGTTCCGAAAAATAACAAAGATGGCATCTTTCCACCACTGCTGATATGGAGCCTCTTGCAAACAATAGGCCACGATTCCAAAATGGTGTCTTCCTTCTTCTACAGAGCACAGTAGCCAGAGTATAGACCAGGTTCCAACTCACGAGGACGACACAGAACACAACTGGAGATGCTCCGGGAACTGCCATGGTGCCCCAGCACAGCAACAACAGGCCAACAACACTGCAAACAGCAACTACAGCGGCCAGATGGCCCAACAGACTGCACTCACACATTTTAGGAAGGCACCCGCTTCGGGCCTCTGCCGTCTTCCTTCGGCTACAATAAAGACAAAACTGGGAGCAGTTTCCGTCACTTGGCTACTTGCAAAGCCTCCAAAGTCACTGGCCCCAAAGTCACTAACGATTCAAAATGTTTCTTCTTTTCCTACATCATGGCAACTGCCTCTTCCATTCCTATATCATGGCAACAACTGCCTCTTTTATTCCTACATAATGGCGACTGAATTCCCCTTCCCCTTCAGTCCCTTTTATAGCTCATCAGACTCTCCACCCTCCAAACTGCAAACTTAGCATTTTACCTGGGGCTATTCATTCTCAACGGCAACCCCTCCAGGGGGCACTACCTTTACTGGACTTTGGACTCAGCCCAGTTACAATCTTATATGTTACTGCTCTCCAGATTTATTCAGAAGTTAACTTTACATTATTTATCCCTGTCCAACCAGAAATGACTTTAAGATCAGAGACTTGAAGAATGATGGTTGCTTCTTCTTGTGCTGATTTCACAGCTTCATCTGTAAAATGTTGAAATATTGAAAATATTGCATATGGAAGTAGCCAAGAAAAACGCTAGCTTAACTTTTATAAAGAAAAGCTACTTTGCCATTTAGTGACAGTTCAGTTATTTAAATACAAATCCAAGTAAGCAGTAGCAAGAAAGGAAGAAGAAAACAGAGGAAAATAAGGTGAAGATAAAAGAAAAGAAAGATAATGTCCAGTTTAAATACTATATTGCAAATCAGGGCCCCAGACCTAGATATGTCAAGAAGCTTTGGGGCAGTCAGGATATAACAAATGATATAAGCAATAAAATGAAGATGACATAATTTTATCAAATCAGATTTCCATGGAATACCAGGCAGCCTTTTAAATTATAATGCTTTATATTTAATGTTTTTCCTTGGCATATAGGAAAAAAATCAATATTCACTTATTACCTTCAAAAAATGCTCAGATAGCAATTCCTAGAACTACTTACTAGGTGTGGTGGTAAGATATGGGGAAGGAAACTGGCTATTATAGAGCTTTTGCTGTGCTCCAGGCATTGAACTAGATCTAGCCTATGCCATCTTTAATTTTCTTTTGTCCTCATGAAAGGATAAGATCAGTACAAATCTACATCAGTATTCTCAAGAACTTTCAAATATGGGGGCAGGGGGAGGGATGGTCAGAGATAAAAAGGCTAAAGCAAAACCACCAATGATGAAAACAGATGAAGCCCTTTTATTGTCAAGTATTTACATTCTTTTCACATTTTAATACATTTAATCCCCCCAAACAACTCTATGAGTGGATAACTATTATGGGTATTCTAAATTAAGAGAGTTAAAGAAACTTGCCAAAGGTCACACAGCTTTGGAAACTGTAGAGACAGGATTTTAATCTAGGTAACCAGGTCCAGAGGGTATGTCCTTAAACATGACTCTTTACTGTCCCTTTTATGTTTTCAGGAGTAAACATATAACCCATTCATGGAATACACGTTTCCACAGGGCTATAAGTGACTGTTGTCTCTGCAATATTAGCAGCAACCACGGAAATATTTATGGAGCATTTATTATGTGTCAAATATTGTGCAAAGCACTTTAGATGACTTTGTCATTTAATCTAAAAAATTAAGGGAAATGAATGTACCTGACAAGAAGTATGCTAAAGCAAGATTAAAGGAGAAATTAACATAGTCTGAAACGAGGGTGGGAGATAGAGAATGGTCTTTACAGCTAAGGTAGAATTTATTCTCAGTCCAAAGGAATATACAGAAAAGGCAAATCAGGACTCATTAAACATAATAGGGTTAAGCCCCTTACTGGTCTACTTCATAAGCATGATCTCACACAGCTTTAATAATCATTATTTTCATCTTATAGATGAGGAAGTTGAGGGTCAGCCAAGATAACTAACTTGTCCTAGGTTCAAAGGCTGGGAGTGGTAGTCAGGATCAGGCCTGGTCTATTTTATGCTTAAGTTTTCAACATTCTGATGCTCTTAAGATTTGGATTGGCTCAAAAGCAGTAGATAATTCTTAGATGGAGGCTCAAGGACAAAATGGGCACGATATAACCAGATGAGAGTGCATGGAAATCTGGTCAAAGCAAAGTGTTAATGTAGGGTTTGTAAATGTAAGGTTTGTAATGTAGGGTTTTTACATATAAAAAGGTAAACTGAGGCAGTCTGTGACTGACCAGGTTTTAAAGTTTAAGTATCTTATTCTAAATCTTACAGAGGCTCTGAGTTTCTTAAGCAATATAACATGAGTATGATATTTTAGAAAGATGAAATCAACTAAGAATCTGAAAAATATATATATTGAATGATTCATAGTAAAAAAATATTGTTAGCCATGGCACATATTTTTTGTTACATATATATATATATATATATATAAAACATATATATATGTTTTTAGAAGGGAACCACAATAAGTATGTGGCAGCTAAAAGTGATAGGATATTTATATTTATTTATATTTATATATATATTTATATATATATTATTTATAAATTATTTATATATTTATATATATAAATATATTTATATATATATTTATATATATATAAATATATATATATATATATAATTTATATATATTTATATATATATTTATATATATATATATAAATATATTTATATATATATTTATATATATTATTATATATATATATAAATATAATATATATAATATATTATATATATTATATATATATATAAATATATATATATATATATATAAATATATATGTGTCTATACCTTAGGAAGCACTATATATATATATATATATATAAATATATATATATATATATAAATATATATATATTTATATATATATTTATATATATATAAATATATTTATATATATATTTATATATATTATTATATATATATATAAATATAATATATATAATATATTATATATATTATATATATATAAATATATTTATATATATATTTATATATATTATTATAAATATATTTATATATATAAATATAAATAAATATAAATATCCTATCACTTTTAGCTGCCACATACTTATTGTGGTTCCCTTCTAAAACAGAAACACTAAAAATCCATCTTTAAATCACATTCAGGTTTTTGAGAACAGCAACACCATTTTTTAAATTTTTAAACCATCAGTGTTAAGCTGGATGGGCAATTCTAAAAGCTTTTAACTTGAATCAGGACCCTTCAAACTTACTTTGAAGCTTATAATTATAAGTGTACACATAAATTTATGTATGCTTGACTTTTTATTGCACACAAGATTAAGAAGTACTGTTGATCTTTATATGTTTACATTGTTATTTGTTTCTGAAACCCTGCAAATAATTACTAAAACATATTACTTGTCATTTGGCACTATAGGAAAGCTAGTCTCTCAATAACAGCATCAGTGGTACTTCTGTTCACCATGTGAGCACAGACTAAAATGTGGTGGTGGGTTCCTGAGTGTCAAGGTGGTGCCAGTTGTTCAGACCCCCCAGCTTTCTCACCATGTATGAGTTAGTACAGGGCACACACAGATACATAAGAAGAAAATCTCCCAAGACTGGGCAGGTGGGACTGGGGACAATGGGTAGTAAGGAAAGTGGCAGGGTGCTGAGAATGCGAAGAAGGGGTTTAGGCACAAACAAATCCTTGCTTCCATCACATACATGAAGGATAGTTTCAGCAGATGTCAAGAAGGTAAAAACAATTCTTTTATACCCAAAACATACCAGGCAGTTGGCCTCTGTTTTGAAAGTGAGAAACCTCTTTTTTTCTGTAATTGATAAGTATCTCTTACCAATAACTTGTATATACCTTCGAGCAAAACAAAAAAAAAAAAAAACAGGGATGTTTCTGGTGGAGCATCATCTGCCCAGCAGTTGCTGTGCACTCCATCCATTTCTTCAGTGGCCTCACTGCTAAACAAAACTGAATTTCCACCCATTTTCACTCCCACACTTATCTACAAAAAAGAAATCTCTCAAACTTTTCCGCATTTTGGAAGACTAACACAAGAAGATTGTGATAAAGGATATATGAGCAGTTCTTTCATTAGCCTCCAGTGCTTCCTAAGGTATAGACACATACAAAGAACGGTGCAATTATTACACACTTTCCTGACCCTCCTGAGAAAGCAGGAAACTGAGAAAATGTAATCACAAAGACTTGTGATGATGAATTTAAATAAAATACTATTTATATGTCACTTCATCCTGGACTTTATCCATTAAGTCAGTTGTGCTAGATGAGATACTAAGGGAAAAGTCACTTTTCAAGAGGTTTTCCCATTTCAAATTTGCTTTCACTTAATTTTGAAAATATTTTTATGTTGTTAACAATTATTCTTCATTAAAATTTTTAAGAAACACAGAAGCTGTCTTCTCAGGTAAGTCAAATAAAGCCTTGGAGAGTTTTACCAGTCATTTGCCATCAAGTACAAAAAGTTTCCCAGAAGATAGCTCTGTTAGTCAGACAGTCCTGACTGCTCCAGCACTTCAGAGAGGAATGAGACTATCTGCTAAGTAGCCTTTTCATATAACATGCTGATGATCTGCCTCCTGGTGCCGCTGCTTTTATACAGAGGACAGAGAGCTTGATGTTATAGTCACACACACATATGTGTTACATTCAGCTTCAATATTTTATTCTCTGGATGACTTCAGCTAAGCAAATTAATCAGGAAAGGCCATCTCTTAGGCAAGCTTCTAAGCTAAGATACTGATTTGCCCACAGATAACTATAAACTGAACAAAAACTAAATCAATTGCCTTCAGTCTCTGGAGAATCAAAAAAAAATTCAAAGGCAGAGAGGGAAATGGAACTTGGAAGAAGTGACTGGCATAGGATAAATTTTTCATTTTTATAGATTTTGCTGACAGCAGACAAGTTAAATGGAACAGGGTAACTAAAACTCAAGTAGGAAATCTAACATCTTTCTTTTCTAAAGAATCAAACAATAAGGGAAAACAGCAGTCATTGGAAAGTGGAAGGACTCCTAGAAAAGAGAACACCAGAGAAAAAAAGCCCTAAGTTCTGAAATAAACTTTGTCCAAGTCTCTGGCTGACTCCTCAACTATGAGTATGGTGGAACGGGAAAGAATCTCAATGCTGACAGTAGCTAAGATTACAAGGACTGAACTGAAATTTTACCTGCTTCTCACTGTAAGTACTACAGAGTTTTCAATTAGAGTGTAACAAATCAATTTAACTCAAAAGCAAAAACATGAACACTCTCTGAAAGACTATAGCAAAATTTAGTGTCTTCCTAGCATAACATTCCATAAATTCAGAATATAATCCAAACCTATTCACCATATACAAGAGCAAGAAAATGTAACTCTACAAGAGAAAATATTATCAAAAGAGAAAAACCTTAACATTAACTTAGATGTTGTAATTTTTAGATAATTAGTTCAAAACAGTTATAATTATAAATAGGGGAAAATCATGAAAGGGAAATATTATAATGATTTAAAAGATAGAACATTTAGCATAGAAAAAGAAAATTTCACAAAAATCAAATTGACATTCTAGATCTGAAAAATATAATAATCAAAATACAAAACTCATTTGCAGAGTTGAAATAAAATTGAGGTGATTGAGAAAGAAGTCAATGAACTTGTATTTTGCCTTTCAACACACGCTGCTAAGAAAATATAAAATTTTTTATCAGTAATAAATCACATAGTAATATATATACAGTATATATACAGTAATAAATCACATAGGTGCTATGATATAAATAACATATGTGTAATATTATAAGTTTGTATTCTGAATATATATAGACTTACAGCTCAATAAGACAAATAAAAATGGACAAAATTTTGAGGAGTTTTATAAGAAATGATTACAACTGGCTGCTAAGCACATAAAATAATCTCAGCAAAATAAATCATCAAGGAAATGTTAATTAAATTTACAATGAGATATAAAACCCCCATATTAAAAAAAAAATGTTAAGTCCAAGTGTTGGAAAATGACAAAGCAACTAGGCTTTCATATATTGCTGGTGGGAATGGAAAATGTACAAACTCTTTGGCAAGTTATTTTGCAGTTCCTTCAAAAGTGAAGGATGAACCTATAATATTCCACAGAACATTCTACCAAGGCATATTATGTTTTATATGTTTCACAGCAATTCCATTACTAGTTAATCACCCTAAAGAAATGGAAACATATGGCAAACAGAACTAATACACAATTAATTGTTCATGGTATATTGATTCACAATAACCCCAAACTATAAAGAACTTAGATGTCTGCCAATAGGTAAATGAAGAAACTAATATAGTAAACATACATATGGAATGAAACTTGGCATTAAAAGACTGGACTCCTTTTTGCTCAACAATATGTATGGACATTGAAATTATTATACTGATTTAAAAAGTCAAATACAAAAAATAAGAAAGAACCATTCTCTGTAATTCCATTATATACATTCTAGAAAATGAAAACTAATCTATATCAACAAAAGATTAGTGACTGCCTGAATTTAGGGTTAGAAGAAAGGTGGTAAAGAGGTAGGAAAACATTTTTTAGGATGATGAAAATATCCTGCATTTTCATCCAGATATAAAATTACCAAGGAAACCACTAGGCAACTAACACTATACACAAAAATTAATTAAAAATGAATTAAAGAGTTTGTGTTTAAGAACTGAAATCGTAAAATACACAGAAGAAAACACAACTGATATGCCTACTTGACCTTAGTCTCAGGATGTATTCTTGACTCAAATGGTAAGGGAGACAAAAGCAAAGATAAAACAAATGGGACTACATCAAAAGAAAAAGCTTTTGCACAACAAAAGAAACTTACACCAAGATAAGAAGACATCTTATTGAAAGGAGAAGATATTTGCACATATCTGATAAGGGCTAATTAAACAAAGAACTCTAAAGTTCAATAAAAAACAAACAAACAAAATTTTTAAGTGGGTGGAGGATCTTAAAAGACAGTTCTCCAAAGAAGACACAAAAGATGGTCAACAAGTCCATGAAAAGGTATTCATCACTTCTTATTATTAGAGAAATGCAAATCCAAACAATGTGAGAATGGCTGTTATCCAAAATATAAGAAACAACAATAGCTAGAGAGGATGTGGAGAGAAAGGAATCCTTAAACACTATTGGTGGGAATGTGAATCAGTGCATTTCTTCACACCCTTAAGAACTTAGCAAACACAGTAAGTGCTAAGTAAGTAGAATTCAATTGATAGAGCATTTTCTGACTCTGGAGTACTTAAAAAACACTAACTAAATAATCTGCTCAGCACACCCATGAGACAGTATTAGAAATGCTGCTTATGCAATATACTAAAAAAGGTAAAAATGCACCTTTTCCAATTTCTTGAAGTTATGTTATACATCCCGATCCTGTTTTGAGCCAACAATGCTAAACACAACCATTGCTCCATCTTATTCATTTCTTCCACAAGTAATTATGGAGCATCCATCATGTGCCAATCACTGTTCGAAGCACAGATAATACAACAGTGACTAAAACAGACCCCTGTCTTTTTGGGACTAGCACTGTGTTTGGATATAGGTGATCCACATGACAGTCAAATGGCAGCTTTTTAAAAAGTTAAATTGTTTCAATTCTTCTATTTCAAGTTCATTGATCCCTGGATAGAAAAGAATCCATGAAACTATAACTTTTTATTACTCATGATCATAAATTTCCATGCAAAGCTACTATGCTGGTGATGCATACCAAAAAACAATACTGACCCTAATGTGCCCTTATGTGGGAACCATCTGAGAACTCCCAGAAAAAGGCAAAATTATGGAGGCCAACCATGATGATAGGCTCCATCCCTCAGTGGTGGGCATGATGTTTAATAGTGAATCAACCCATTCATATACCTTGTGGGATGTCTATGTGCTAGAACAAAGAGAAAGTCATAACCTACTGTGGATGATCTCCTGGTCCACACTAATCTTCGAGTTCAGGTTTCAAATTGTAAGATCACAAAGAACATCCAATATTTTTTTTTCTTTTATCCTACTAAAGGTTATTTGATTTTGTCTCTTCCTTACAACTTACAAATATTGTCAACAATCCAATAATGGGTACATCGTCGAGACATCTATATTGTACAAATTAAATCGGAATTGCTTAACAAACCAGCCTTTCTCATGGCTGCATGTCTTAACATATTCCATGCTCTGCAGTTCAGGTTTAAAGAGAATCAACTATATCTAACAAGAATAGACCTTTAAAGGAATCTTATATTTTTCTTCCATTATCATTTTAATTTGTCCATAACACAATTAACTCATAAAATATAATGGCTTTCAAATGACTACAGGTAAATTTTGTTCTTACATGTACTGTGTTTACTTTGAAAAATATGAAAACGAATCAAAAGTGGTTTTTTTCTTACTAAAACCAAATATCACACTGTTCATTTGGTTCCTAATCTTAGCAAAAATAAATAAGGAGAAGGGAGGAAGGATGAATCAGATCCATTCAGTGCAATGTTTATGCCTTTTCAATTTGTTTTATATGTCAGATCAGACTGCAAAAATGTTGCTATTAATTTGTAAAGAGGAATATCTGTCAATATAATATTGGCGATAACTACAAACGAATTTAATCAACTGAGAACAAGGGTGACTAATAAAGTCCAATGAGAATTAAAAAGCTGTTCAAGAAGCAGAACAAATGTTGATGTACTACTTGAAAATATGACTACTGCTTCCCTAAAAAATCTATTCATATCATGCTCTTTAGATGTCTGGATTTTGGCAGCAGAAACCGAGTAAAGGTAATCATACAAACAGAATGTATTAATTCATCATCACAGTGGAGGGGCAGGCAGGGTTGAGAGGACAGGCATTGCTGGCATAGCAGACAAAAGAAAAGAAAGAGCAGAAAAAGAGTACTGTTGAGGACATAGTCTCTCCTTTCTCTTTTCTAGCTGATACACAACCATCTGTTTCCCATCTATAAAAAATGAAAAGTGCAATTAGAGTGGGAATTAGGGTAGGAAAGGGAATAGCTATGTGTTCTAATGTGATCATGCTAAAATAAGCTTCCTGCCATCTTAGAATGCTAGAGGGTGAGCTTCTCTTCCATCCTGGCATGTTTACAGGCATTGAAGTATAACTCCAAACACCCACATAGGTCTATAGGAGGTCCAGGGACTTATAAAAGAGAAATTGGACAGTGCACATTTGGGGTCAGACAAACTGATGGAATGGGATTCCCCAAACATGCCAGACCAATAACAAAGGCACTGTAGTAACTGAAAGAAAATCAGTAACATGAGGTAAAATCTCTGGCAGAGTGGTCAAGGCAGAATTTATAGGGGAGCAGTAATTTCAGTTACACTGTAGGACTATGACCCTTATCCTACCACTTCTCCTCCCCTCCCACAAAAGAGGAATATGCTCTGGAAAAGAGAGAAATGAAGTATAGAAAAAACATTTTCAAACGGCAGCAAGCACAAGATTCAACTGTGACTTTTGTTAAAATTCAGATTCTGATTGAAAAGGCCATAATCAGTGCAAAGAGTCTAAGATTCAGCATTTTTACACCTTCCTGGTGATGGTAATGTCGCTGCTGCTGCACCGACACTAAACAGCAATGGTCATGAGGATTGCTGCACCACTTAGGATGACAGCTCCATAGTGTGAGTGTGAAAAGACTGCTCAGAAAAAGCAAATGTGCCATTCCTTGGTCTGGATGGGAGGAGGCCCACAATGATCACCAGTACAGAGGATGACTGCATAGCCAGGTCTGGAAGGTATGAAGATTTGTAGGTAGCAAAGTGGTTAAACTCTCAAGACTTAATCTGAGACTGACCCAAATTAGAGTCCACAACCTGCCATCTTCCTAGCTATGTAATCTCAGGCAAACTGCTCAACACCTCTGAGTCTGTTTTCTCATCTACAACGTGTGGGTAATGAGCAAACCCACTGTCAGTGGTTGACGTGAGGATTGAATGTGATAATGTAGACAGGGTCCTGGTACATACTGAGTGTACAAAAAATATAGAAGTTGGTTGTCTTTTGATTTCTCAACTCATTACCAACTTTCCTGCCTAAAGCAGTATTACCCAGCCTGATATTTTCTGATTAACCTCTGCTAACTATTGGCAGATATAGGTGGAAGAATGAAAGGCAGGAGAAGAGACAAGCTGTTTTTCTTTCATTTGCTCTGTCTCTTAAGTTGCAAGGGCAGTATCCCACAAGCTTCAGAAATGCAGGTTTGTTGATCCTGATGGCAGCAGCTGCAGCAGCAGTGAGGACAGCAAGCAACTGCAGGTGACTGACTACCAGGTGCTGCATTGCTGGCATGGTGATGGTAGCTGTAATACAGAAGCAAGCAAGTGTAGGCTCCAAAAATCTCAATAGCAATTCCAACAGCATCAGCAATACTGGGCTCTAAGACTCCTACAGAATCAGTAGGAGTACAGGCTCCTGATATCCTGCAGCACTAAAGTGGTTGGTTCTGAAACAGCTGGAAACTACTGACACCCCAGAACTCTCAGCAGTGCATTCCATGAGACTCCCTTTGTCCCTCCAGCTCTAGAGGTATACTGATCTCTCTGAGTAACATTTCATTTTCCTTTCTTGACTTATTAGTCTTCCCAACACTTTCATAACCTATACTCTTTTTTAAATCCCTCTATTTAAAATAAGTAGAGTTACTCCCATTTTCCTTACTAGACTGAATGGTACCATTATTGTAATTACTGACAGTAACAATCAGTGGAGGTTGGGGCAAAGTGAACAATGGAAGTATTTTTTGTATACTCAGTATGTACCAGGACTATGTCTACATTATCTCATTCAATCCTCACATCAACCACTGATAGTGGGTTTGCTCATTACCCACACACTGTAAATGGAAAAACAGACTCAGAGGTGTTGAGCAGCTTGAGATTACATAGCTAGGAAGATGACGGGTCCTGGATTCTAATTTAGGTCAGTTTCAGATTAAGTCTTGGCTGACTCTTCGCTCATATGAGGTATATACCTGAACTCATATCTTTTATCCTTTTCCCCTCAACAAACTTACCCTAAAAATCACATACTTAGATGTTAGAATTCTGGGGCTCCTGGTTCTAAAAATTGGTATAAATAATTCGAAGGAAGAATTGTTTACAAAGTATAAGTGAGCTTCTACCACTATCTGAAAGTAGAATTTTCCTATTTTGGTGAGATTTGGTAGGTTATTTGGGGTCTGGGAATGTTCAAAAACCCTTTTCCAGATAAGTTCATGGTAATAGCATTCCCAGAACCAAATGTTTACCTACCAAATCATTCCAAATAGGGACATTCTACTTTCAGATAGTGGCAGAAGCTTGAACAATGTTTTAAAAAGGATGTATTTGTGATTCAGAATTATGGTGCTGAAAGTTACCCTATGAAGATATTGAGAAACAAAGACATAGGTACAAGGCTACTCATGGTATCATCAATAACAAACACCACTAGCAATTCAATCGCCTATCCACAAGAAACTCTTTAAATGAATAATGGTTCTTGCAAACAATGAACTCAGCTCTGCTTAGACATCAAAAACAATTAGCTATCTCTACCTGTGTGTATACCTTTCTGGTACCAATAACTATTGACAATGCCCCAGGACTTCAGCATTCTAGCATAATGAAATTGACTTCTTAATCATGTTATAGCCCAATACAAATGCTCTGGTCAGGGCAGGGGAGGGAGGTGAGAAGGATGTGCTCCATGCAGTCCCTTATATACTTCCAGGATGATGGAGGCTCTGTCGTCTTTAACACCTGGCTTCCATGGTTGTCCTGGTCATTAACATCCAGCTGGCAGATAGGAAATGAGAGAATCATGTGTGGACATTTTTATAGACCAGATATGGAAGTGCCACACACCACTTCCACTCCCACTGCACTGGTTAGATTGGCCTCAGACCACACATAACTGCTAGGGAATGTCAGAAATATGATCTGGCTGTGAACCCAGGAAGGAGAGGAGATGGGTTTGATGACAAGGACAAATTAACATGATCTGCTACGATACTTTAATGTCAGTCAAGTTCCAAACAGGAACAGGTTGTGATGAGGAGAGAGGCTTTTCTCCTTGTGTTACACCTTTCTTTTGGGTTAAATTATGCATGTATGGTTTGTATTTTTTTTAATTTACTTTAAACAGTGACAAACATATCCAATTGTAAATATACTGCTTCCATCCATGTCTTAATTAGAACATGACTCAGTGATAAACTAAAGCTATGCTCAACCCATGGAAAGTACTTTATCAGTCCTGAAGGAACAAAATAATGAATTAATGACCAACCTGTAGAAATGATATGAAGGCAACAGGAATTCAACAAAGGATAGGATCAGTAGGTATCATGGTTATCAAGAGAGCCTTTTTGAAAAATACAGGATGTGGACTGGCTCTTGAAGTAAGCCTTAATTTGGAATAATCAACTTCTGTATGATTACTAGGCCAGAGTAGTAGACAACAAGAATATTCAAATCTTAGAAGATAAGCAAGAGGATATGAGAAATCTGTATTTCTAGAAGCATTTTGTGTTCATTAAATTTAATTTGGTCATTGCTTAGACCCTTCTACCAATGACTTTAGAACATTATATCCCACTGTGTTGCTTTATTTTTTTTTCAGTATGACCAAGATTTTTCATTTTTGTTGTTTTCTGGGCACCTGTTATTTATTATTTCTCAACATCCCTTGGGCCTCCACTACCTCTTATAAGAGACTTCCTGCCTTTATGGGAGTCATCTTTCTATGGCCCATTACCAAGAAAGGGGCTTTGGGATTTCTACCTTCACTGCTTTCTTGTGCCTTCAACCCTCTTGCTTGTAATCAATTGAGTAATGCAATTTTACTGATGGAGGTATATTTTCCTTCACTTCAGAAACCTTTGTTTTGTGTACCATAGTTAAAAAAAATATGTACAGAGTTATGACTATTGTATTTTATCAGCCAGAAGTAAGAACATTATATGGGGAGGAACGGGTGGCTTATAAAAGATATTATACTGCTTTTTGCTTTTGCTCTATATCCTGCAGGTAAACTGACTGATATTTTAATTTCCTCAGACTCTTTTGAAAGCTCTCTAAATGAATTTTCTGAAGAAAATATATAACTTTGGTTATCATACTTTATGGTTATTACTGTGTACACATTAAATGTGAATTAATGCAATAAAACCGTGCATTTCACATAAAAATACTATGAATTTCACTGCTGCCACTGACATAGCACATGTATCAATGTAGTTTTGGGTTACAAATCTTTGCCAAGAGACAAAGTAACATTTATTTGATATTTGCTTGTTGTAAGAATTCAAAACAAGTAATTGACTTTGATTTCACACTTGTACCTGATCTGTTCCCCTTACCTGAGGTTCCTTTTAGGAAATTAGTATTTTCTTTAGTTTAAGTTTTAATATCATAACAGAGATCTTTAGCAAATACTGTTTCCAGTGAAAATCCAGTTGATACTAAATATGGATGAGTAATTCTCACCACTGAATTTAACGAGATTCTGCTGTCTTCGCCAAATATCATCAATTTTAACAAAGTATTTTACAATCTTAATATTATACTAGGTAGCTAAAATAATATGTATATTACAGCAAATATTTAGAAGTTAGCTATTTTCTACAAAAAGCACTAACAATAAATGCAAAATTGAACACAGGAAATTCTATTTAGGACATTTGTGTGTATTGCATATACTTCTGTGTGTGTACATATATATTTCATATACTATATATGTGTCAATTCTACTTTAAATGAACTAGTAAAACATCATTAAAAATCAATAGCATTTATCAGCAAATGAATCTCACACATTTTGAAGGAAGAAAAATCTCAGAAAATATTTAGATTTATAAACTATAAAATCACATTTCAAGGTGGTTTTCCAGAGTCAACTATGCAAGAATTTCTCCATATCTGCTATAGCACCTGAGACAAAAAGTAGTGCTGTTAAGTACTAGCAGTAATGATTTCTTAGAATCTTTTATTTTTACTCCCCACTACAGCTATTAAATACTACCCAAACTTAGCTACTGTGGGTTTGAATTTGAGTGTGTATATGTGTGTATGTCCCACAAGGAAAGGGCTATACCATAGTTACACTATCACTTTGCCCTGATTGAGTGTTTTTTCACATAAGTCAGTCTCATATCCTTTATCACTTTTAACAGAGTGTTCCTTTATGTTCAGGGATCCGGCAAAGAAGATTTAATTTCAGGTTGATCTCACAACCTTGCCATTGCAACTTAATTTTACCTGGAGAAATAAACTTCATCATATGTAAAACAGAACTTATAAAATATAAACATTTGGTCAGGGAAAATATATTGAAATTGTCTTATGATTTATACTAATTTCTATAGCAACTACTCCTTTCCTTTGATCTCTTTCTGGCATTCATATATCCACATTTAAAGATCATCCAAAATTTTCATCATTTAATATTTCACAAAAATTGAAACTGTCTACAGAGGATTTTATAAAGGCAATGCCATATCACTCAGAGGTATATGGGAGCACATAATTACATATAACTATTTTTTTTTCATTTTTTAAAATTTATCCTTCGACACTCCCAATCCAGAAGTATATTTCATTGTTTTTTCTGACATTATTTACCTTACCAATAGTTAAGAACTCCACTCAAGGTTATTATATCTCAACAGAAGTTACCTCTATAAAGATAAAACTCTGATAGAAATGTTCACATATACTAGAAAACAGAAAATAAACACCATGAACCTTATCTTTTCCATTTGTACAAGCAGCAGAAAATATTTGACGACAAGCATTCTTATTTCCATTTGTCACACAATGCTTTTAACGATATATTATCATCAGCTCATATACCAGGAGGTTGCCATTGATATTATGTGTCAGGAGGATGCTTTTCTGATGACCTTTAAATACCACAATCCCAAGTGATGATGCAGAATGACTTTCTTTTATCCCAAGACCTTCTTTAAAAAATTCAAATGCTTAGGGGTATGTCATTCGGCCAGTGATGCAGTGTTATATCTTTTGCAAGATGTTAGAGGAAGGAAAGGCTGTTAAACCTTGAATGTCAATCGTTACCTTTTACTGAGCTATTTTTACCTTGTGTATTTGTAACATTTTTCTTCTAAAGAGCGCAAAGGACTTTGTATAAAAGAGTACAAAGGACCCTCAATGCTCCAAACTGTTGAGAGAAGGTGGGATAGGTGGGGGAGGAAGGAACAGCTGTGCATCAATGTAAATTTTTGAAAGCAAATCATTCTTTATGATAATGACAATTAGGACAAATTTTAGACTAGACTGTCTGATGCTTCAGGTGTCACATTTCATGGATGAAGCTGTGACAATGATCAGATCTTCCTAAGCAGATCAGATCCTTGTATTCTCAACAGGTGACCTTGATATTGAGTCATCTGTCAATATATACATACCATATGAGAAGGGAAATTTCCTCACCTCATTGTGTAAGCCAAATTCCATAGAATAAAAGAGCTCCAATTTTTTCCTCCTAAAAATGACTATTTCTTGACTTGTACCTATAATAATATGGATAAAATTATTTCTCAGATTTCCTCTCAGGAAAATCTTATCATCTTTTTTTAAGTACAACAGTAGCCTCTAGTCTTCTAGCTCTATAGAACTTAATTCTAAAAAGTTGAAAATTCCCTTTCCAGTTGCCCTTCCAATGATAGTCTAAACCTAATTTTAGAAATTATTTTCAAAGAGTCAGACCTTTCTAGCTTCCGTTGAGATGTTTAAATTGCAAAAGCTGTGCTAACAAGCATCCAATGACAAAAAAAAAATTTTTTTTAAAGCCTAACAAACTACAAGTTCATGACTTTTCCTGAACACATCAGGAAGCCAGTGTTGCTGGTAACCACACAATGGAATTAGAGACAGATACATGAGGAGAGAGATGCAACTTGAGGGATTACTTACTCAGGACAGATGCAACTGGATGCTTGTTAGAAGAATTCAGCTAGAATAGTTCATGGACTGGTGGAGGTGGAATAAGTACTATAAGAGATTGTGGAGTCACCGAAGATGAAGCTGTAGAGGAGTTCCTGCCCTGTCAACAGTTCCTTAACAGACTCTATCATGCTTCACAAAAGTGACTGATGTAGGGCCTACAAAATTGTGCCTCATGATGCAGGCCTCGGAGAGAAAAACAGCAGCCACTATGAGAAGAAGCATATGTTCAACTAAACATTCACCCCTGAGTCATCTATAGAAATAAAGCTATATTCCATGAAGCGAAGGAGAACCAGCACTCTTACTCTGAAGGCAATTGTGAAAACTCAATATATAGTCTGGGAAGGAAAAAGAAAAGAAAACTATCTTTGGGAAAGATGAGGAATGTTTGTTGGACCTAGAACTATAGTTGAGGGTTTAGGAGGGTTTACAGCTGACACCAAGAGGCACAATGTCTGTTGACACCTGAGACTGAACAAGAACATCAGGCTAACAAACATAAATCGAGAAAGCAACAACCGAATATTTGAAAATATTCTAAAATAGAACATGGAAAAGACACTATCTGAGGCACAATGCAAAGGGAAAACCTAAAGCAGAAGGTGAAACAAATATGAAATAAAGGTCATTTGCATACTAGCTCCCCCCTAAAACACAGGGTCTACGAAGAGGATTTTATATCACTCACCATTGTTCCACATAAGATGTCACATTTAAAAAAAAATCATGAGTCATACAAAAAGCAGACAAATCAACACACTGCCAAGGGACAAAGCAATTGATAGGACCAGATAGTGATATTGGAAACGAGAGGTAATTAAAATACTATGATTGATATGTGAATAATATAATTAATTTTAATTACAATTAATATGTTAAAGGTGCTAATGGACTAGGAGAAAAACATGAACCACTAGATGAAATATTTCACCAGATATTCAAAAAGTATTAGAAATAATTAGATGGAAATACCAGAAATGAAAAGCATAGTAATGAATATTAATAGACTTTTACATCATCTTAACATAGACTAAGAAAGAATCGTTAAAGTGGAAAATAAGTCCTTAGAAAATATCCACATTTAAAATGAAAATGATCAGAGCATTCAAGAGCTATGGAAATACATCAAACAGTACAAAAGTGAAATAGTAAGAGAGAAAAAAGAAAATTTTGAAAACATAATCATTCAGAATTACCAGAATTAGTTACTGATACTAAACCACAGATCAACGAGGACTGAGAATACCAAGCAAAATAAACATCAAAAAATCCTATGTAGGAATATTAGTCAAGTTTCTGAAAGCAAAAGACAAAGAGAAGATCTTAAGTGGTCAAAGATAAAAACATTACATATTAATATATAGAAACACAGCTCAGAATTATAGGGGTCTTCTTCCAGAAGTCTTACAAGCTAGAACATAATGAAGAGTCACCTTTATTTTTTTTAATTGTATTATTTTTATGAAGGTAACATTGGTTTAAAATACTGTGTATGATTAAGGGGTATAGGTTCACACCCCTTCAGCTGTATGTTAGCACACCATGTCCACCATAAGAGTACAACCAATTCTCCACTTATAGTCCATTGAGACCCCTACCCCATTTTACTCCCCATTCCCGAACATACCCTCTGGTAGCCTCAGTTCTATAGTCAGAGTTCAAAAGTTTGTTTTGGCTTCATTTTACTATTCCTTTGTTTTCTTTCTTTATATTTTAACAAATGAGTGAAATGATCTGGTATTTGCTTCTCCTTCTGACTTATTTTACTTGGCATACTCCTCTCCAGTTCCTTCCATGATGTTACAATTGATCAGATTTCATCTCATTTAAATAGATGAATAGTATGCTATTGTATATATCATAGGCTACTTGTCTGTTAGGCACTTTGGTTATTTCCATAACTTGGGAGGGAGGAACAGAAAATCTATTGTCTAAGTTTCTTTTAGGACTTAAAGAAATATGAGTATTTGAAGATAGACTCTTATTAAAGTTATAAATGGTAAATCCTATAGCAAACTCTTCCCACCAAAAATAAAATTAACAAGAGGTATAAATAATAAGTCAAGTTGGGATAAAACAGAGTAACAATACATGACCAACTAACTCAAGAAAAGATGGAAAAACAAAAACAAGAGAAATAAAAATGGAAAAAAAGAACAGATGAAATAAACCAATAACATATCAAGAGGACAGATTTTTAAACTGATCATATTTGTGATTACATTAAATGTGAATAGCTTCAACTTGCAAATTAAATTAGATTGTCAGATTGGGTCAGAAAAGCAGGTTCCAACTACATACTATCTATAATAAATCCCTTTTGAATATAAAGATATTGATAAGTTAAAGGTAAGAAGATGGGAAAAGACGAATGATGCAAACACTAACTGCAAAAAAGCTGGAATATCTATATTAAAATCAGACAAAGTAGATAACAGAACAGAGAAGTCTATCTGTGATAAAACACTACAGAATGATGAAGAGGTGAATTATTTATGAAACATTCTGTTTAAGAGCATGCACCTCACAACAATTTCAAAATGCATGAAACAAAATATCTGAATTTAAAGTTGAGCAACAAAAACCCCCAATAGTAATTAGATACTATAATACTCAATAGTTGATGTAATACTACACAGGAAACCAATAATACATAAAAGAACTGAATAACTCTGTGACTTATTTGATCTAACTTATATTTATAGAAAACCTGAGCCAACAAAGCCTGAACCTACATTATATTTTCAAGTATACACAGTAACATTTATCAAGAGAGACAGTAATTTATGCCATAAAAAGTCTTAACAAATTTGAAAGAACAGAAATCATACAAAATCAATTACTAGGCAATAATGGAATGATATTAGGAGTCAATAACAGAAAGAAATCTGGCAAATCTCTAAATTTAACAAAGATAGTTACTAATGCATATGTCAAAGAGGGCATTTCAGGGGAAGTAGAAAATATTACTAATTCAATGGAAATAACAATAAAATATATCAAAGTTTATTGGATAAAGCTACATCAGTTCTTAGAGAGAAATTCACAGCATAAAATTTTCATATTAAAAAGGAAGAAACATCACAAAAAAGGAATCTAAGGTACTTTTAGAAGAGACTAGAACCAAACCAAACCAAACCAAACCACAGAGATCAATTTAAGCCCAAGGCAAGCAAAAGGAAGAATAAGAAAAGTAGAAATCAATGAAGTTGAAAATAGAAAAACTATAGATAAAATCAGTGAAACTAAATGCTGTTTCTTTAAAAAAATCAATAAAATTAGTGAACTTTTTACCAGATAACAAAGAACAAAAACAGAGAAAAGAAAACAAATTGCTAAGCATAAACGTAAGATGGAAGAGATATTAAAAAGAATCCACAGTTATTAAAAATAATAAGGTAATACCATAGACAACTCTGCCCACAGATTGAAAGACTTCGATGAAAGGAGCAAATTCCTTGAAAGACAGAATATGTCAGAACTCAAAAAACAAGTAGCTAACTAGCATAGCCCATAGCTATGGAAAAAAAAAAATCGTAACATAAAATCTGCAACAAAGAAAACCCTGGACCTAGATGATTTCACAGGTGAATTCTACCCAACTTTTAAGAAAGAAACATTATCAATTGTATAAAATCTCTCCCAGAAAATAAGAAAAGGGCACATTTCCAAACTCATTTTATGAGGTTAGTATTACCATAATACTAAAACTAGAGAAAATCATTAAAAGAACAAAAAACTGACGAAGACTATCCCCCATGAATAAAGATATAAATATCTCCTACAAAATATTATCTTGTCACACCCAGGAAAATTAAAAGGATAATATATGATAAGTGACTTTATCACAGAAATTCAAGGCTATGTCCACATTCAAAAGCCAGTCACTGTAATTCACTATATTAACAGACTAAGGAAGAAAATACAAATTACTGTCTCAATAGATGCAGGAAAAGTATTTTTATAAATTTCAATATTAATTCAGGATAAGAACTTTTAGGAAACTGGGAATGAAAGAGAATTTCCTTAACATGATAGAAAGCATACAAGATCAACAATAAAAATCTATTTTCTACTTATATACTTACATACTTATATACTAGTATTGGACAACAGAATTAGAATTAGAATTCTTTTAAGTACCACTTATAGTATATATATTATATATATAAATTTCATATATATATATAAATTATATATATGTAAATATATATATATATATATATATATATATATATATATATATATATATATATATATATAAAATCCAGGATAAGTATGCTGCAAATTACAAAACACTGATGAAGTAAATTAAAGACCAAACACTGGAGAGATAGATATCATGTCTGTTTGCAGATTGGAAAATTCAACAGGATTAAAATGTCAATTCAATCCAAATAGATCTATTCATGAAATACAATTCTAAACTAAATCCAGCAGATTTTGTAGATGTGTATAATCAGCTTTAATTTGTGTGAAAAGATAGTAAAGGAACTAGAACAGATAAAAAATTCTGAAAAAAAAATCATAGTTGGAGAACTCACACTATCTGGTTTCAAGACTAACTATAAATCTGCAGTAATCATGACAGTGTGGTATTGGAAGGGGGATAGATGTACGATCATAAACACAGAATACAGAGTTCAGAAATAAATTCACACATATATAGTCAACTGATTTTTCACAAAGTTGCACATATAATTTAATGGAGAAAAAAATGATCTTTTGAAAAATGTTACTGAAATAACTGGATACGCATATGCAAATAATGAACCTCGGCCCATACCTAACACCTTAATAAACATTAACTTGAAATGGATCATAGATCTAGATGCAAAATTATAAAACGTTATCAAATAAAACATAGAAAAATATAGTTGTGGCAAAGCCCTAGGAAAAGAGTTATTTAGGTACAGTATTAAAAGCATAAGTCAAAAAATAATGTAAAACTTGTAAACTGTACTTCCTAACATTAAAGGTTTTTGCTTAGCAAAAGACACTGCAAAGAGAATGAAGGGGTTTGCAAACCAAACCAAACCAAATCACTTTTCTAACAAGAAACTTGCATCTAGAATATATCTTTTTTAAATGCCAAAACTCAATAATAAGGAATCAAACAACCAATTTAAAAATGGTTATAAAAGAATCGACGTCATCAACATGGCGGTGAAGGGACGCTAGTTTCGACTCTCCCAAAAGAAAAGCCGCCGATAAAGTGACATCAGCCAAACCCAGAGAAGATCCAGAAACGCTACATAAATCTAACACCCTCACAGGTGAGTAGAACTTGGAAAGAAGCTAAAAAGACGGACTAAGGAGAAGAAAGAACCACCAGATCCCCTCTCCCCTCCTCTCAAGACAAAACCGGACCAGGACACCAAGACGAGAGGCACCTGAGGAAACCCAGGAAAAAAAAAAGGTGGGCAGAGGCGTTTTCCCGGGCATGGCAGAGTGATAAAACCCGAGACTGACACCAGCAATCCCTCCACGTAGCAACAGAGCCCTGGAAAGGGCAGAGTGCACTGGAGAAGTTGGTGGGACACGGGACAAAGCCCCGGGCAACCACGGTGTGGTGTGGCCCCTCCCCCCACCTCCATTACGGAGCCAGCACTCTACCTCCTCTCTGAAACAGAACTCTGGGTTAGTGGTCTACCCACCCCTTCAGTGACACTATTGGTAGCTAACCACTGGAGGAAACGCTGAGGGGGACAAAAGAAACTCTCCCAGCTACAGGTGCGGGAGAAACAGGACTTGGACCGCACGCCATAGGATCTTTCTGTCCGGTCCTGTGCAAGAGAGCGAGAGCTCCCAAGGCAGTTCCATTGTGCCGCTTGCAGAGAATTGCCGCGGGGGGCGGTCAGCTTCATAACCCACAGATAGAGACGGTGGGCTAGGCTGCCGCAGCTTCCCTCCAGGTGGCAGAGAGGGGCGGAGCAGGGGCCGCTCTCGGTTGGAACTTCCCGCTCTGCACGGCGAGGAAGAGGGAGCCAGGTCAGAGCAACCTCAAGGTGTGCGCGCACTGCACCACCACGCCCCCGCCCTCCCACCAAGCAAACAGCCACGCTCCCGCTCTCCAGCTGCATCCCCGCCGCACAGCTGCTTCCACCGCCAGTGCCCCAGCCCTCCAGCCCCTCACGCACCTGACGCCGCCACGCCCCCACCCTCCGGTCCCTCTAGGCACGCGCACCTTGCCGTTGCAGTGAGCAGCGCGCCCACCCTGCGCCAACCTCCAGTCGTGTGCCCTCCACTGCACCCCCGCCCCACAACTGTGGGTGTGCCTGGGGCCAGCACCACCGACGCCCTCCAGCCAAGTGCACCTCCACTCGCCTCCACCCTCCAGCAGTGCGCGCCCAGCCGCCAACCTCCAGGTGCATACCCCCGTGCTGCCACCCCCCTCGAGCTGCTCGCGCAACCGCTGCCGCCCCCCAGCCGCCCACGCCAAGCTCCCGCAGCCTCCCAGGCGCGTGAGAGGCGATAGGGCCTGCAAATACACGGCAGAGCTTGGAACAGCTGGAGATTCCTG
>PVIJ01007639.1:0-81466 GCA_004024925.1 Scalopus aquaticus
AGGGGGGGGAGGAGGGAGCCGGAGGGAGGGAAGGGAAAGGGCACAAAATGGAATAGAAAAGAACACAAGGAACCATGGAGATGGATCACGGGTGAATTGGTGGTGGGCTACCCAAGGGGAATGCAAAATGTAAAAGACATAAATAACAATAAAAATATATATTATATAAAAAAAAATAAAAAATAAAATAAAATATACAGTCTCTATCATAACTACTGAGTTCTGCCATTTTATAACAAAACAACCATAGACAATATGTAAATAAGTGGATAGAGCCATGTCCCAATAGACCTTTATTTTAAAACTAGATGGCAGTCTGAATTTGGCCTGTGAGCCATAATTTTGACCCCTTCTTTAAATTTACAAGAATGGAGTTTGTGTCCAGTATTTTCTGAGTTCTGGCACAATCAAGACTATAATCATATGGCCTTGATAGTTGAAGGACAGTACAACTAAATATGATTACATTGGTTTGCCCTTTTTCCTCATGCTCTTGTCTTCCCTTGTATGTGATTTTATGAAATATGATGCCTTTTGATCCTCTCACCTTTGTAATTTATTTTATCTTTTAGCCTGGGGCCTTAAATTATTATCCTTATCTTTAAAGTCTAATGGTTTTATTAGGATATTTCTCAGACATATAAATCATTTTCAACACTAAGTGAGCCCTGCTTTTGATCTTTTATTTATGAAATGTTTTCTTATATTTTAGTTTTAAGTATTACATGTAAACTGTTGTTTCACATTTCTACTTCTTGAAACCAATTATACTTGTGCTCAACCTCCTTTGACTGACTTCCATGTCAATCATGTTCTCTCTGATCTATCTCATTTCTTTTATAACCTAATTTTCATTCTCTTGGTTGGTTACCTGCTTGCTTTAGGCCCTTTATTAAGTTTTTATTTATGATAAGATTTTGTCTCCTATTTCTTTCCTGAGTTCCATCAACTCATGTTTCATTCTTCCTTTACGGGTCCATTTGTACTTCTTACTTTCTATATTTGTGATTTGATGTGCATTTATTTCCATATTCCCAAATCTTGTTTTCATATATTCCTTTTAGAATATTGTGGTAAAGATTTTTATTTGGGGGGGGGGAGCAGGAGTAACTTCATTGTTTATTTGCAGGGGAGACTCACCATTAGGAGAAGAGTTTAATTCACATCTTACTATTTGCAGTAATTTAGTGTGATATGGTCTGCTTATTTGTTAGTCCTATTCATGTCATGAACTGTGTTCCTACTAAGAGCAACTTTCTGTCAGTTCTGCCTTTCTTCAGGCGGTTTATTGATGGTTGTCAGAAAGGGGACAGACATTTTTTTTTGTTGCTCTTTCATTTATTCATAATCCTAAATTTTTCTTTTACTCTCCATTTTCCCCCTTATTGTATCATCACCCAGAAGTACCACTTTTTCTTTACTTGTCTGATTCTCTCCTAGAAGTAATACTTCTCCAAGACTAATATTAATGATCCTATGGACTCTTAAGACCTTTTTCTATGACCAGGATTCAGATAACACTGGCAAACAATGAGATCGTTACTGACTTAAAAAGGCCCTAACCTGTAGTCTTTTGGTGTGCTGAACATGAATATAACCCTGAAAATTTATTATTAGCTCTTGTTTTGAAGATAATTCATATAATTAATTTCATATGTTTCACCATGTAAATTTATCCAGTAGGACTGCAACAACATCCTAAATCAACCTAGAATAATTTAATATTGCATTGCATCGCATATAATGCCATCATGCACACATCATCCAGAGTTGATTGCATCATTTTCTGATGCAATGCAATACTACTGCCAGGCTGCTGCTGAAGTAAGCTGATGTCAGCAGTGCACTATAGAAAGCCCTGTCGGAAAGGTTGAGCATTGAAAATATTTCAGACTTTGTGCGAGACAGTTTAAGCTACTGTTCCACAGAACTGTTACTATTTTATCCATTTAGGCACAATACAGAACAGTAATGTCTCGAAAGTGCGTTAATAGCATGGACAATTTCTGCTCTATTTGTGGGGAAGTGACATTTGCAACCAGAAGAAAAGTATCACTTCTCAAGTGAAGAAGGCTTATCATCTTTACTTTGAATGCAAGGTTGGTGACCAAGACAAGCCTTGGGCCGCGCATATATTCTGTGCTACATGTACAACACAGCTTTCACAGTGGTTCAATGGCAAAAGACCATCAATGCCATTTGCAGTCCCCATAGTATGGAGAGAGCCAAGCAACCACATAAAAGACTGTTCCCTCTGCTTGGTTCCTCTTTCCGGCATAATAACAGAGCAAAAGAAGTCGAGAAGAGTCTACCCAAACATTCCGTCTGCATTGAGACCAGTTCCACATGGTGAGGGACTTCCTATTCCAGAAACTCCAGCAGAATATTCTCTTGATTCATCTGATGAAGACAAGGGTGAGCCGACCTGTTCTTCTCCTGTTCATCAGTAATGCAGTGATCCAGATTTTCACTGTGGTGCATCATCAACCCCAGACAGACTAACACAGGAAGAACTAAATGACATGGTTCATGATTTGGACTTATGCAAGAACAAGGCAGAATTGCTAGGATCAAGACTCCAACAATGGAATCTTCTAGAAGAAGTCACAATTACTTTCTATCGAAAGCGCCACCAGCAGTTGGAGCCTTTCTTCAGAAAGGAAAGTACTCTGGCATTCTGTTCTGATATTGGCCTCATGAATGCCTTAGAAATCACTCCTGACCCACAAGAATGGAGACTATTTCTAGACTCTTCGAAACTGAGTCTTAAGGCTGTGCTTTTGCACAATGGAAACCATCTTCCATCTATTCCAGTAGCGCATGCTGTCCACATGAAAGAGACATACAGTGACTTAAAGCAGCTACTGAATTCCATTAAGTATAACGAGTACAGCTGGCATGTCTGTGGTGATTTGAAGCTAGTTACCCTTTGAATGGGACTGCAGCAGGGATATACAAAATACACATGCTTCTTATGTGAGTGGGATAGCCGAGCAAGTGAATTGCACTACTTGAGGAAGGAATGGACTCACAGACAAAATGTAGCAGTTGGAGAGAAGAGTATCCAGCACCCAGCTCTGGTCGAGGCTCACAACATCCTGCTGCCACCCCTTCACATCAAACTAGGTTTGATGAAGAATTCCATGAAAGCCATGGACCAGACCTCTCAGCTTTCCTATACCTGCATGAAAAATTTCCTCAACTCAGCAAAGCAAAGATTAAAGAGTGAGTTTTTGTGGGTCCTCAGATTTGAGAGCTCTTCAAAGATGACCGGTTCAACAACTTGCTGCAGAATGATGCAAAACCAGCATGGAATGCTTTTAGCTTAGTGTCTACAAACTTTCTTGGGAATGTTAGAGCAGAAAACTACCAGGATCTAGTAGAAGACATGCTGATGCAGTATCAGAAACTTGGCTGCAATATGTCTCTAAAGATCTACTTCCTTCATTCCCATCTGGATTTCTTCCCTGAAAACTGTGGTATGGTTAGCGATGAACATGGAGAATGTTTTCATCAAGATATTGCATCAGTGGAACAAAGATACCAGGGAAAAATGGTCCACTACAGTGCTGCCTGACTACTGCTTGACACTCCCCAGAGATGCTCCTGAACAACTGTACAGGAGACAAGTGAAGAAATCTAAGAAGTAGTCGATGACTTGATCTTTTACAGGTATTAACCATAGGCCTATTACTATTGGCATGCATTTCATGATGTAAACATCCATTTTTTGCAGATTACAAAAAAACTAGAGCCAAATTAGAATATGACTGTCATATTCATGTTGAGCACATACAAATTGATAGGAAATAACTAATTTTATTTCAGTAACATGACTTTTGTAAAAATTTGTTGACCAGTGTAATCAAATCCTAATCTGTGTTCGTATTTTGGCAATTTGTTCCCTTTCTTATTTTGCAGGTGATTTTGTCAGAGCTTCCTGTTAGTTCTTTACTCTCTTCTTCTATCACTGAGTCTTTTAAACTTCTCCTCTCCCATTTTGACTTGTATAGCCCTGCAGCAGTGGATGAGCAGCAATCTCTGTTGCAATTTATTTCTTTATTTACTAGTAATTTTAAGATTATAGCACTCTCTTTCTCCTAGTAATAAAAAAGGTATGGGGGGTTGTGTTTTTTTTATTGTTCTGTTTGTTGATTTTATGTTTGGGGGGAATGAGGGAGAAGAAGATTTATAATCAGGTATCTACCATTGTTCTCCAAACTTGTATGTCCCGCCTATTCAATATGACAGTTTGAGAGCATATCAAATTTAATTTTTGATCTAACAATGAAACCTAGTAATATTTTTACGAATATAATTCTACCTCTCTGGGGTTCATAGTTACATAACAGAGATTGTCTTAAATATTCATTCTCAATGATATGAGTCATCTACTAGCCAACCATGTTTTCTGTTAGATAAAAGTTTCTGGCATGGTTTAACATAATGTTACTCATAATGCAATTAGATATTACCACATAGCTATTGTTTGCTTTTACTATTCAGTTATAACACATATTATTTCTAATTTACTAATCTGATAAGGATATACCAGTTCTTGGTTCTTGAATATATTTGTGCGAGTCACAAAATCTCAGAGTGTCAACCCAGCAGTTCAGTGACAGAGCAAACAATGTCTCCTCTTCTCTTGCCCTTTAAAAAAATGGATATAATAGAGCATTCTGAAAACAATTTTAAAATGAATATACTCCAGGTCTTTTAAGAGATTAAATAAGAAAGAACCTAAAAATAGGTAAGATGTTACAGAGAACCTTTAAAAGAACCAACTAAAAATCCTGAAAGTGAATTATATGGCTGTGGAAAGGAAGAACTCACCAAGGTGGAAAAAACTGATACATTTGTAAAGAGAGTTAATAACTAGAAAGATAATATTGAGGAATTTATCAGATCACAAAATGAAAAGTAAAGAAAAAACATGAAAGAGAACTTAGAAACCACAGTTAACAGAATGGGAAAAAATTATATATATTAGAATTTTAAGAAATAAAGAACAGATGGAATCAAAAAAGGTAGGGTTGTGATGTTAGCTGAGATTTTACAAAATTAGAGAAAGACTTCAATTATCCGACAAAAATGCACTGAAAGTGTGGTGGACATATTAGAGTGAAAATGTTGTACACTAAGCTTCCCGTTATATAGTGTGGACAAGGTTATGTGCTTTGTTTAAATACCTTTGTCTCTGCTATTAGCTTTGTTTCTTTTGAAACAATTATAATGGAATAATTAATAAATAATGGGAAAATGCCTTGTGATACTCATGATGCACTTAACTGTGACTTAGGAATTTTTCCATATGAAACTGCAAGGACTTTGTTATATTTTTGACTATGAAGTACCATTTAAAGGCTATTCTTCACACATAAAGACAACCTATTTTAGGTGAATTTTTAAAAGGTTTATCATAAATTTGTAATAAAATATTAACATTTTAAACTTAAACATTAATGATATTTTTATCATAGTCCATTTTATGTCAAATGTGTAGCTATCTGCCCACTTCCAATTACAGTGATCCACTGGCCTTACCTTCTAGCCAAAGCTGCTTTAGTACAGCTCACTCTGTTTCTAAGAGTCTAAAGCCTAGCTGCTGCTACCCAGACTGTGATTGGAGACCCTAGGTGTGTTGTCACCTGACAAGCACAGGACTCCACATCTGTGCTCTGTGCACTCTTGGCTTAGAAAGAGTAGCCGTCTTTCCAGTAGACTTCAAACAGTGGTAAAGTAGAGGCAAAAGAGAACAAGAAGATAAATTTATCAACTCTCTCCCACCTTACACTTCCATCCCATTGACCTTTCCCCAGTCAGCGTTATTCTGAGACACTTACTTTCATATGGATCAATGATGATACCTCTCTAAGAATGAGCAGCTGAACTTTATTTGTTATGGAATTTGGCCATCTTAGTATTGCTCTCCCTTGTATTTGATCTCTCTCCTTCCCTTAATTAATTCCCTGGAATTGCACTAGCCAATAATGTGCTAACAGATAATCTTTTGTCTTAGACACTTTTATGGGGAACGTGGACTTAGACACTATCTGACAGATAATTTGAATCATGGACCATCCTCTGAATCCAGTCAATTTCTCTCTTTACTCTCTTTATTCACTTTATTAGAAAACCAAATTTATAGTCACAGGTTGTCAGGAATGGCAGAAAGTTTTTGGTGACTCTGACAAATGGTTCTGGATTGAATGTGGACATAGAAATGATAAAGAGATTTCCCACCGAAGACTATTTTCATTATTCAGTCAGATGCTAAATCAATGAGCATATCACATTCAAAAGCCAGAAGGTTGAATGTTTCAAATTGAGAGAGGGCAGCAAATGGATTCCCAATTTTTCTTTTACTGCATTTGATTTTGGAAAGTATTTCTGTGTGTTTTTATGGTTCTCATTTACTAATAAGTGTTGAAAAGCAAATGGTGTAAATTTTGCCTGTTCTGCAGTGTCATGTAAGTGCAATCACAGAGTATGCAGTGTGCTCTACTTTTTTCTCCCAAGAACTAACTTTACTCAGCATAACATACTATTGGTTACTTCCATAGTCAGTTCTTTTGTATTGCAGTGCTCTATTACCCTGCATGAATATATATACCCTAGTTTAAGTTATGCACCTTGCCTTATAAACTTGAGGTATATCCCCTCCCTTTCTCAGCAAGCATGCATTAGCAAAGAAGAGTGCTCTTGCACTTGCTTCCAATTTCTTAGCATAGCAAATTGACAAACATGTACACTTGGTAGCTATCATTTGCTTATAGTCACAGAGGTCAATATTTCCTTTAGTATTTAATCAAGATCAGAAGGCACATTGTTTACCTACAAGTCTCTTTTTTAAAAATACATCAATATGTGGATTAATGTTTAGATAAAACATTCATATGGGTATATATACTTAAATATATATATTTGTGTGTGTTTGTTTGTACGTGCGCTACTGCTTTTTCATCTTTTTTTTTTTTAAGATTTATTTATTTATACATACAAGCTGGGGTACAGGCCAGAGGCGTGGGGCGGCGAGAGGGTTCACCAGAGACAGAGTGGGGAGCAGAACAGGCAGATCAGAAATACACTGCTGAGGGGAGCAGCGGGCGAGGCAGGAGAGGTCTGCCGCACCATGTGGGATTCTCCCCAGCTGGGTGTCGAACTCGCTTCGTGCACTGCCGACAGACAGCTCCACAGCGCAGCGCTCAACCGCTGCGCCACCAGGGAGGCCCTACTTTTTAATCTTATATGCATACCTGATGTGTCTTTGGTGCTTATGTACAATGTACCTATTCCAGTTTTAACTTAATTTTCGAAATGCCATTCCCTAAATTCCTGTGTGTTGATTTTTTCAGTGATCAACAAACAAAAGCTCAACAAGTGCTTCTCCCTCCTACATATACAGTAAGTCATTAATTAACATTGTTGATAGGTTCTTGAAAACTGTGACTTCAAGTGAAATTACATTGAACAAAGCCAGTTTTACCGTGGGTTGATTGGTATAAAGAAGAGTTAAGTTTCCGTGGCATATTTCTGCTCATATGAATGTCACCAAACTTCTATGTAAAGACCAAAACACCTCAAATATTAAATAATCCTTTGTATTTATTCCTTCACTCCAACTTGGCATTTTACAATGTCCATTCATTTTGCAAGCAGGATCTTGGGTGGCCAGAGCTTTTCCCTGAAGCTTGGGGCACAAAACAGGACCCAACCCTGGACTGAATGCTGTCACAGGGTGCTCACTCTTACACACACACACGCACACACACACTCAGACTGGGAAAATTCAAACATGCCAATGAACCAAATGTGCACATCTTTGGGTTGTGACAGGAAACCCAAGTACCCAGAGAAAACCCACATGCAGACATGGGGAGGACATGCAAACCCCACAGACAGAGGCCCCAGCCAGGAATCGATTTTTTATGATGAAATGAAGTTGAGTGAAATGATGTTATTTAAGGTTTAGCTATACTATGTTAAGATCTGATTTGTGTGTGGTTGGTGTTTTCCACTTGTGAGTCTGTATGTGAGAAAGTAATTGTGCTTTTACCTTGAAGGCAACTCTTGTTGTATTATGTTCATCTATATCATTTGATAAAGGAATTCTACCAATAGTTTGTTCTCCATTCTAAGTATTATATTTGTTTTTTTTAAAGGTTTATTTATTTATGCCTACAAGAGCTGGAGTGTAGGCCAGTGTTAGTAGGGGTTGGTGGTGAGAGGATTCACCAGAGAAGGAATGGGGAGCAGAACAGGCAGACTGACGGAAATACACTGCTGAAGGGAATAGCGGGTGAGGCAGGAGAGGTCTGCTGCTCCATGTGGGTTAGCTCCCTGGCCTGGTATAGAACACGTGCTGCAGTGGCTAGCAATAGCTTGACAGTGCTGAGACTTAAACCCTTGCGCCACCAGGGAGGCCCTATATTTGTTATATTGGGAATCATTGTATAAACTTCTTAGGAATGACACTTGTTTCTTTCTCATAATGGTATGACTTTGAAGGATGTTTCTGTAGTTTTGGTCTGTAGTTTTCTAATCTCTTCTTTGCTGTTAGCAACAATATTCATCAATTTTGTGCTAGAAAACATTCTGTGCTTATTATGGAAAATCTAAATTTATTTACTAGAGAATTTGCTGTGTTTAGAGAGTTCTTTTTTTAATGTGGTGGTTTCAGACCACCGTTTGACAGCTCCACATTAGACAAAACACTTAGAATTGAAAGTGAACGGCTGGCTGGCTCAATAAAATTTAATTTTCAGATTCATCATAGTTCTTTCTATTACCTTTTCCCTCTTTGATTGTGTGTGAAAAGTCATCACACTTGTAACTACATGTGTCCCAGCACACAGAGACTCATGTTTTCTGCTTGCACAGCAGCTGCTCACTATTCATGTTGTAGGTCTTAATTTGAATTGTGACTTCACCATTCACAGACTTCAGTCAGTGACTTTTGAATTACTCATCCTTTTGATTTACTGAAAGTATAATACAATGATAGAGTAAGCTAAATGTAAACTTCTCAAACAAAAATGATAATATACAGGAAACATAAAAAACATTTTAACCACCATTAACCACACTGGTTATGTAAATTACCTGAGACAGGATAACTAATACATTTCTACTGGTATATCTAAGAATTTAATAATAATTAAGACAATAACTAGAATTCTAGGAAACCTTATTTCAAGTGTATATAAACATTGTTTTAAACCGTTTCCTCTGAAATCATGACAAGACCTGGAGAATATTTGATGGACTACTAGAGACCACCAAGATGTCAATAAGACCCCTTTTAGAGACACTAGCTAATAGTCCTACATATCTACTGAGATGCATAACCAGAATGTTTAAATATGGCTAACTAGAAAACCTATTTTCTTAAAATGTTTCACTAATTTGTTATCCAACTTTGCCAACAATCTGTCCCCTTGCTTGCTGAACAAGCTACAGTTCTCAAACACCTCCCAGGCTGTTGATTTTCATGAATTGCCAAATTACCATCAAGAAAGCTTATGAACTTTTAATTCCAACCAGCTGTGCATGAGGAAGTCTGTTTCCCCAACTCAGAACCAGTTCTATGTTGCAGAGAAGTTGCATTTCGTGTCATCATTAGATTTTAAAGATAACACTTAACACAAAAATCAGATACAAGTGACTCTTGAAAATCCCTTACATTGTCCATGAAGTGCAGAGAGACAGTACACAGCTCTGTCTCAAGTGCAATCTAGAGTGCAAAAGAAAACCCCCCAAAACCGTGCACGTATGCACACACACACACACACACACACACTCACGTATAGGTGTCTTTCCAAATATGTCACCTTTGTGCACTAGGTATTGCGTGTGTTTGTATATATGTGTGTTTTTTCTCTTTATGACCCTTACACTACTAGATAAGTATGTAACATAGTAAATTTATTTATTGAATACTTTTGTTTTTTAATATTGAATTTTTAATCTTTATGGCATTCTTTTTATATAGACATGAGGTAAGCATTTAAGTTTATTTTTACTGAAGAATGAAAACAATTTTCTCCTGAAGGAATGTCCCTAAATACTCCTGAGATTTTTTATATTTTCCAGTTCTGGTTTTCGTACATGATTTTCAGCTGCCATTAATCTGAAAGAGAGAAAAAAATCAAGGCAAATTGTTCTTGTAACACACTTATGCCCAGGGCTTTTCCTTCTTCTTGGAGGAAAATGGAGCCACTTCAGTGATTTGGTTATAAATAAGAGAGAGAAAAGAAAAGTGAGCTCTTTAATCCTGTGTCAAAAGCTGTTAATTTTTCCTCAGTATCAGTTCTTGACTTCCTTAGTAACAGAACTCCCATTTCTTAAAATAGAAACTAAATACTGGTTTCCTTGATACTGAGAAATATTTGTTTTGTGTGTGTGTGAAATTCCCTTAATGGTAGGACTCATGACCTTTCTTGTCCCTACTGCTTTGTGCCTGGTTAGGATGTGGATGTGATGACTGGAACTGAAGCAGCCATGTTGGACTATATGACACATTTTAAGGAGATCAGAGCTATGAGACAGAAATAGCCTGGTTTCCTGACTTTGGGGAGCTGGCATTTCAGTTCTAGAGTCCCTGCTCCTTCTTTTATTTTACCTGAGAAACAGAATAAACTTCTAGCTAGGTTTAAATATTGTTGTTTTGAATTGGATTTCTGTTATATGTTACTGAACTTAGTACTGAGTCATACAGAAACACAGGGAGGGCATGTTTTATGCAGCATTATATTCATGGGACTTGATATTGAATCTAGAACATAGTAAATGCTCAATAAAAAAGTTTGTAGGAGGCATATTATTTCCATTTATAGGCAAGATAATTGTAATTCTGAGAATTCCAGTTAAGTTCACACATGCACGCACGCACGCACACGTGCGGGCGCACCTGAGACTTTGAAACCTCACATTCTCTCAGTAATGTTTTGCATAACAATCACCTTTCAAAGACAACTCTTTAGAAGGTCCTCTTCTATTTGACTTTTATTTTCTAAGAATGGGCAAATCTGGGAGTGCTTACCACCATTTTGAGATATTTTCCCTTGGAGTACACCATGGATGGGGGATGGTAAGCACTCCAGAAAGGCTCCTAGCCAAGCTCTGGCACTACAGTGACAGCTCTCTGCAAGGTTTATGTGGCTATTTAATTGCAGTTACATCCTTCTCTATCCCCTGGGGGCCCATCTTTATGGAGAAATAGGCAGTTGGCCGAGGATGTTGGAATTGAACATTCCTTGCTAATTATTTAATTTTCGTCTGGCACAAGCTAAATCCTCTTAAGTTTAGTGGGAACTATAAGTCAATTACCTTCCTTTGCTACCAGAGAGCCTACCACTTAAAACTAAAAACAAAAATACAGCTCTATTCTGCCTTTATCCTCAACCCTGGCCAATGAAACTGCTTTTCTCTTTCACCTGCTGTTCAGGGAATAAAGACAGCAAGCATCTCATGCCTCTATTCCTATTCAAGCCTGCCTTCACTTCATCTACAGCTTATCAAGTGCTGGCTTGGAATGTAATACTCAACAATGCCCTGAGGAAAATCTCAGGACAACCTTAGAGAGGTGAAGCCACTCACCCAAGTCTGAAAGCTAACAAGTGGCAAAGCAAGGAATTGAACCAAGCAATGCTTTCATTCTAATGTGAATCCAAGACCTAAGAAGGTCTTTAACCTCCTTGTTTACTTAATGAACTCCTAGTCACCCTTCAGAACAAAGCACAGGCACATTTTCTCAGGAAATGATCCTAACATCCCAGTCCCTGGCCCCTCTGCGCTTGTGTAACAACCTGCATCTTTATTTCAGTAAACTGATTATTCTGAACATTACCTTTATTCTATGCTGTAAATGCTTTACATGCATTACCTACTTTAATGTGCACAAGACTTCTCAGGGAGGCTGCTATGGTTATGGCCAATCTATGAGGGTTCTTGAGTAAATAGAACCAAGGGTACAAATTCAGGTCTTTTTAGTTTCTAAAGTCTGCATACATAACCACAAATTTATTTATTAATTTGACAGTGTCCTTGAAGAGCTCTAAGTTCTTTAAGACCAACTACATTTCCTTGCTCATTTTATACTCTCAGCAGGTAGTCCAGATAACACATAACAAGTACTAACTCATCTGATTTAAATTTCACTGCTCCTCTTGTCAGCCCTTAAATGTGTTACCACTCTATGAGATGGGGATTTTAATTTTTTGGAATGGATAGCGTTCAAAAAAGAGCACAATTAGAAAAGGGAGACTTACTTACTGTGGCCTATGCATACTTGCAACTTGGCTGAACTTTCTTCAGGTTCTTCCAGGTATGTGATGAAAAAAAATCTTTCAAAGAAATGCACAGGAATGCTCCCTGTGGTCTGCTCTTACCAAGTATTTCCCGTCTTCCTTCTAGGAACATGTCAGAATTTCCCTTCCCTGCCTCCTTGAGTTTGGTAATTCCATTGGACTTGCTTTGTGTCCACATGAATGTGGACAGAGTGATGTCACCCCTCAGGTGGATACCTTATGAGCCCATGCATGATTACCCCCTGGCACAGTGACCAGCAGCTTTTGAAATGTAACTAAGTGTAGAGTCTCTACCTCTGAACATCAGGGTGAGCAAGACACACCTTGGTTGTTATAAGCTATTAAGATTGGGAGGTTGATTTCTCCTACCATGAAACAGTCTGTCCTGACTGGCATATTCCTGAAAGTGTCCAATTCAGTGACTCTGGGCATTTTTATTTTACACTGAAGAATGAAAAGGAGAGTCATGAAGCTGAAGATTAACCCCCAAAGCTTTAGACCCACCAGAAGCTTAAGAAAATTCTGATTCAAAGGAGGCTGCCAATCTGCTCACCTCCATCTTCACAAGCCACAGGGAAGTCTGAAGTCAGTGCAAGTTCCCACTGAAGGGATTTCAGTTAGATAAGCAGAAATCTTCAGAAGGTCAAAGAGCAGAATGGCATCCTGAAATCTCCTTCCTGATGTTCTTTTGAAATCAGCAGAGACCTCGCCTGAGATGGTGCCCGTAAGATGTGCCAGGAAGGTGGGGGGTGCACCTGTTGCTCTCAGGGAGTGCCTTCTGGCTTTATCATTTTATATCTTCAATCTTGGCTGGTTAGAAGATTCATTTATACATTTAACCAGATTTTCCCAGGGTGTAAATTCCCCCCAGAGATAAATTAAACACTTTTAGGGATACAATCAGTCTGTGAGGCCACCAGGGTACCATTCACTGCTTTGCAGCAGCAATTTACCAAATGGTACCCCTGTGACTTAGGGAGTGAGCGCGCCTCTGTAAAGGGCTTCTTCGTATCCCGGGATGCACTCTCAGAATCTTCCCTGTGATGCCTGGACAGTCGAGGGTGGAAAATGGGAAAAGAAAGCCCTGCTAGTTGCTCTTCTGTTCCCACCACACGCTCATGCTAGGCTGCTGTGTCAGTGAAAGATAAGCCAAAGTAAATTAGTGAAGGAGGGAGCTCAGCTCTTGAGTGCATGTCATTCCTCTTCATTAGAACCGCCTCCCTTGAGGATCTCCCCTCCCTAAGGTGCACGCTGTGTTGCCTGCCGCTCATCTGCCCAGGATCCCCAAGGTCAAGGACCTTTCCTAGACATGTTCCCAGGGCCCGTACTTTAGTCCTGCCTGCTCTCTCCTGCCTCATCAACATATAATTATGCTATTTTTCTTTGTTTTACAATATTTAGTCATTCGTTCAACAATTGGCAGCCACTTACATTCAGGATAAGGTTTTGCTTAATTGCATAGGTTCTTGATTTAGATTGATCTAAGCTTAAATCTTGGTTCAAATTTTTATTGGTCTTCTGCCCCAGTGCCTCCCTTTACCCAGCTATAAAATGGGGGTCATAAAAGTAGCTCCCTCATTATGTTATAGTAAGGATAATACTTTATGTAAAAGGTTTCATAAAGTGCTGAGCACAGAATAAATATTAGGTATTGTTCTTTACTGTCTGCTGTGTGGCAGACATTTCAGTCCTAGAGATATAAATAAGACTTGATTCTTACATGCAAGACAGTCGCAGTGTAGAGAGTTCTAAGTGTGGTCCCGATCACCATCTTCAGCATCACTTGGGAGCTTGTTAGGTAGGTGAATTCACAGACTCCACTCAGACTTACTGAATCAGAGACTCTGGGCCCAACAGTCTGTTTTAACAAGCCCTCCAGGGGCCTTTGACCCTCGCTTCATTTGAGAACCCCTGCCTTGTATTAGAGGATACTAGTACCTCACATCTGCAGAATGCTTTACGTGTGCAAAGTGTTAATTCACACTTTGAATACTCACAACAGCCCTGCAAAGAAGGAATGTTTATTTCCTCTGTTTGCAGTTGAGCGATGGATAGTTCTGTAGCAGAAACGTCTGTCTCACTAATATATAAAACTGCACTTGTGCTTGGGTAGCCATTCTTCAGGGAAGGTGACCTTCCAACAATTTCTCATCAGTCTTCATTAGCTTAAGTCAATTCTGGTATTCCCAATGCTTTTTTAGTTTTTATTTTTTACTTAATAATTTTTATTGAAAAAATGAAGGAAATTGTATACATTTTTAAGTTGGTTAATTTACGAGTGGGTTTATGACCCAATCTCGCCAACATGCACAAGAGTTTCTGGGGGTTGTTCTTTCTTTTTAATAACAAAAGAGCAAAGAATAAGTTAGCCCTCTTCTGCTGCTGGACATGACACCTAGAGCAGCAGCAGCCATCTTGGCACCACACGGGAGGTAACATGAGGCCCAAGGTGACATTCAGAGTATTCAGCATAGGGAGATGGAAATGCCCCTATTCACCTCATTGGTGGACCAGGACCATCCTATCACAGAATCATTTGCATCATGGCAAATTTTCCTGCTTGTTTAAGACATTTTGAATTGGGTATTCTGTATTCTATTGGGATTTTTAAAAGATTTTTCATTTATTTATGCACACAAGAACTGGGGTGGAAGCCAGAGGTGGGTGTTAAGAGAATTCACCATAGACAATGGGGAGCAGAACAGGCAAACCTACTAAAATACACTGCTGAGGGGAGCAGTGGGCAAGACAGGAGAGTCTTCTGTGCCATGTGGGTTAGCTCCCTGGCCAGGAACTCAGGCTACAGTGGCTTGTGATAGCTTGATAGCACTGAGACTTTAACCCCTGCACCACCAGGGAGGCCTGGTATTCTGTATCTTGAAATGGAACAAGGCCTGATAAAATCCCAAATGTAGAAAGAGCTAGCCATTTGAACTCATGTTCTGAGATTCTATACCTCTGCTCTTTCTATAACATAACTTGCTGATGGAGATTCTGATGGATGATGGCCCTAATGAATGGGACAAACTAATACAGTAATTCACATGCATAGCTGATACCACATCCCACACCACTCCATCACCCACCCCATCAGATAACTTCTTAAGCTGGAACTCTAGGTTGTCACATCTTTATCCTCAGTAAATAGCAAAATGCCTGGCCCACCATCAGTGGTAACTCATATTACTTTTGCTTTGATAACACCTAAAAAACTGTTGATGGAGGGACTGACCACATAATTGCATGAATAAATGAATGACTAATGAGGGGATGATGGCATTATATACATGTAATTTACTTCTTCTCTCTAAAAGTCAGTTTTATGGTAGTAGTATTCCATGCCTCAACCTGGGCAAGCCCTTACTATAAAAATGTCAGAGTTCATGGGGGAAGTACTGGAGACAATGGAGGATTCTTTCCATAGAATTGATGTCTATAAAAGCAGAAAGGCACTTCATGGTTACTGAGCCCGTAATTTCAAAAATAAGAAGCTGAGACCCAGGCAAGCAGTGTCTTAGCTGAGGCCACAGAGGTGTTCATAGTAAAAGTCACACTTGAACCCAGTTTTTTTTAATATCCTAAACACAAGGCTTGAAGTTCTGGCTCTCCCAGCCTTCCAAGGCCAGAGCCCTTTGCTTGAAAGAATTCTGCTGACCACGGTGAGGGATGATTCCTCTGGGGGAAGAATGAAAGCTGGAGGGAGAGGTATGCTGGATTATTAGGGAGGGGGCATGACTCTACCCCCTGGTCTACTCTTCTTCTTCTACCCCTTTCCCTTTTACTCTAGTTTCTTTGGATCCCTGTGTTTTTCTGAGTCATCCTTCCTTACGTAGAACCAGAAAATGTTTAGATTTAGAAAAGACCTTACATTGAGACTAAGCTCCTTATTTGACTGTCGAGGAGGCAGATGTCCAGGACATCTGTGATTTGTCCAGGAACTCTAAACAGCCCTAGCAGGTGCATTAGGAAGTGAATTGCAGCTGTTGTTGGTCTGAAATTGGGAAGTGGGGGGCAGACAGGTTGTGACATAAGCTCCGCCACCCATGAGTTGTACAATCTTGGTCATGTTGCTTCTCTTCTCTCTGTTCCTCAGTTTCCTCAACCATAACAGGGAATACTAATGGTAACTGCCTTGTTGCATTGTTGCTTGGGAAATCTGTGTAAATTGGGAAATAAATTTAAAGCACTTGAAGGCTGAGTGCTTAGTAGCTATCAGTTGTAGCGGTTCATAATGTCCAGCACCTGCTAATGAGAATGTAAGGATGATCAAGAAGATCTGGAATGTGTACCAAGATCTCTTAATTCTTGCTTATTTCCAGTAACCATTTGTTTTTTCCTTTCCTTTTTCTTTCTCCTAACCTGAGATTGAAGCATCATGTTGTTTTCACTTTATTATTGCTTGCATTAGAAAGAAAATGTGTCATAGAAAGAACATGGAATCTAGAATTAGAAGACATAGATTGACTGTATTTGCTGAATGTAAGTAGGTATTCCACCACCCAGTTCCTGTGGTCGACTCTGGGGCACCCCCAAGACTAAACTGGCCTACTTTTTGCCTTAATGGTTCAAATCCAAATGATCTCAAATCCAGCCTGATCATTTTCTTAAGACCAAGGCTGATTGCTGGACCTTGTAAAATCATGATTAAAGTGTGGCTGATAATGAATATAAAACATTGACCCCTTTTGAGGTCAGATTCTTTGGGATAATGTTGTCTCCCATTTTATGGCTGGTGTCAGTCTTCACAGATCCTTTTGCTCACCCTGAAACAAACAGTGCTTTAAAGTGACCTTCGTTAGCCAAATGAGGAGAGCGGGGCCTTGCTAAACTTGGGCCAGTGAGCAATCTGTGGCAGAGGGAAGGGAGCTAAATGGGGGTTTGGGGATGCTGGGTCCTTCCATTCACCTGCCAAGTCTGTGAGGGTCTTTGGCCAAATCCTCACTGACCTCTTCTCTAATTTCCTCGCTGCCACTTTAGGATCCTTTCTATTCTGAGTCCTCGGTTTTCTTTCTCTGTTTAATGAACTTCCTCAGTACTAGAACATTCCTCTCATAACATCTTCCATATGAAACATCTGCTTTTATCCATTTTTCGTAATACCGCTCCCTCTAATATGGTGTCTTTTGTAAGCGCCAAGTGTTCTAGGCAATGGAATTGCAGAGGAACCTTGGCAGTCATGAAGTTCATCACATGAGAAAACTGAAGCTCAGAGATATTTAGCAACTTCTCCAAGTTCACACAGCTTTTTGGCAGCAGCTCTAGGACTCCTGCCTTTGGCTCCCTGCAATGAAACAGTGGTTAGTTCATGATGTGCGCCCGTTGTAGTCATGTCATCACAGAATAGATGTAAAGGGTAACAGCTGTGTAGAACCAAGGCTTTATTTTCTTTATTATGACAACATGTCCCTAGGAAGAAAATATTTGTGGATCTAACTTTTGGATGTGAAGTAAGTGTCAAACTGAAATGTTATTGACTCTATAGTGATTCCTACTCTGATAAATGTATCCAATATGTTCCCAGTGACTCATCTGCAGACAGATGTATCTTTTACTTCTTCAACATTTTATTGTCCTAGACAGCACTGCACCCCAGATCTGCATGTGCAGAGATAATTAGACATATCATTATGGAGTTTCATCCAAAAAATAATAATTTGAATGGTTATTCAGAAATCTCAAGCATCCGGACAGCCAACAAACAGTTGAGGAAGAAAATAATATACAAACAAATGATTTCTTTCTTTTCCCAACCACTGAGCTCTTCTGTGATCCGGACAACGTATTGGGGAATTGTGGGCAGATGTCTTGCTTGATCACTCTATCTAGACAATCCCTGAAAGATATGAAGGATTTTCTAAAACATGGTTGGTTGTGGAAAGATTATCTCTTACACACAGGGAAAAAATATCAGCAGGGGCGGGTGTAGGAATGGGGAGGTATAATGCAGTTTTTTTTTTTCACAGCATCTTAAAGAGGTTTAGAAAGATCCCAAAATGAAACCTATGGAATAAAATTAGTGATGGAGTAAATGACATGCAAATTTTAAGACTAAAATACAAAGTGACCCTTAAGTGACAAGAACTCTGCTGGGAATATGCATGGTTTATAACAGTCTAAGTCTGTTGATTTTAATTAGCCTCAGGTATCCTTTTTCCAAAATGCATTGCAGAAAACAAAGCCCTTAGAATGCAGCTTTATAAGAACAGTTATAAATATATTTATAACGTCTATGTATTTATAGAACATTGAATGCCAGAAGGCATCCTCCCCCCCCATTAAAGGAAATCTTCCTCAATGCACATACATGCAGAAAATATACAGATACATGGCACATTATCTACACAAGTGTCCTTTGCTTTCAGATGGTGGAGCCTGACTTCTTACACAGCAAAATTCAAACCTTGCAAACAGGGGTTCTCCAGCAATGTAGACATTTAGTAATTAACACCCACGCCAGTGTTTTCACTTTAAGGATAGATAAGTAACAAACAGAATCACCATCAATTCATTAAAATGCAACACTAAGAAAATCTCTGATGATACCTTTTTATGAATCTGACCTGAGGCTGCTCACTGGAGGGAACTGAGATTGCATCTGACGCAGTAATGTGCTTTTACTGGAAAAGGTCTTAATAGATAGGGAGTTCCCCAAATAAATAGGAAAGGGACCTGCCCAAAGCAGTGGTCAAAATCTCCTTTACTTAATCAATACTTTTGATTCAACACCAGTGATTCTCAGAGTTGGCTGCTCACCTGGGGAGATTAACCACTCCCAGCCTGGACTGTACCCTAAACCAAGGAAACCGGACTCTGGGGGTGAAATCCAGGTGGTTACATTGTACAACCAACCTTAAGATTTTCTGGTCAAGACAGAAACCATCTCTGATGGCTGAATTCTGTGTCTCTAGTTTTCACTCTCCTTTAGCACCACCACTCGCTCACACCCTGGCCCTAGTCTCCTGGAGGGCACAGATGCTTCCCTACCTGTCAACTTGGATGTTGGCCGTGTGATTTGCCTTAGCTAATGGGATGCTACCCAGAGTGATGCTTGGAAAGGCTTGACTTGTGCTTGATGGATGAGTTTGTGTGCCTGCATTTGGCCCTGAGATGAGCAGACCTCAGCTGACCACTGTCCCAAGAATGGACAGACCTGAGCCCAGGCAGTCACCTGGAGCCAAGCTCTGCTGAAACCTAGCCTGCCCTCAGACATGAAAATGAGAAGGAAAAAAATGCTTGTTGCTATAGGCCACTGAGTTTGGGGATGGTTTGTTATTCAGCATTGTTGTATAATAGGAACTGACATACTTAAAATAGAAAGAAAAGCATTATTTAGTGAGATGACAAACTACATTTTGGGGCTAATTTATTTCATTACTTCTGACATGAGTGATAGGGACAACTCAGAACTCTTTCTAAAGGAGAGTTTGGCCCATAATATCTACTATGATGTGGCTTTCGGAGCAGTGCTACCGTCTTTGTCACCCTTCTGATCTGTTAGGCAGAAAATATTTCCTGCTGATTTCTTACTCAGTTTCACACAGACCTTCCATCTAAATATCTATCTTCACCAGGGCAGAACTGGCATTCTGAATCATCAGCGCCCCGGGCTAGTTTGACAGCTTTTTTTTCCTTTCCTTTTCCTTTTTTTTTTTTTTAACTTAAATTTAAGCTCTTTCGGCATTTTTGTGGAAGAAAAGAAAAAAATTATATGTCTCTACCACCAAAATAATGAGGCATGCCTAGTATTAGTGATGGTCAGCCCCCTGATACAGTGCAGGGAAAAACGTTCTAGAGTCAGAGTCACAGGCAGAGTCAGGAGCACAGCGAGCCTGTTAAACCCAGATTACTGGACTCAGACCCCCGGTGTTTATGACTTAGTAAATGTGGGGTGAGACTGGGGAATCTGGAGCTCCAGCCAATACCCAGGTGATGCTAAAATTGCTGGTCTGGGAACCACACTTTAAGAACCAGTGAACTAGGGTGAAAGTATGTATGTGTGAGATATATTCTATCTGGGACATAACCTTGCACAAGGAGGATTCTTCCTTAATAGGAAAAATGTCTGTGTGCAACATTAAGTTTAGGTGCACCTGGAGAATACAAATGGAATCAGCCCTCTTTGCAAAAAGCTCATCTATTCCCATAACCACTTCCCAAATTTGTATGCTTAGTCCAAATTTGTATCTTGCGTCTGGGAAAAGCAACTCGTAGAAACCTTCCTTGGTTTCTTCAACAGAAACTCTGGCTCTTTTGGAAGTCTTAACCTTTTACCTAAACCTGTCCCTTGGCTCTCGGTACTTTATATCTTCAAGTTCAGGGGTCAGTGGACTTGAATTTGATGAAATTTTGGTACCTCATAAAGGCTTTAAAATCTGCCTCGTTTATTTTAGATACCCCCATGGCATGTTTCCATAGCAGGTGTAAAACATAGAATCTACAATCTATGAATGAATATTCATGTAAGGGTGATTGAGAAGTTCAAAAGACAAAAACTTGAAGTGAAAGCCTGCATTGTCCAATAAAATGACCACTAATGTCATGTGACTACTTAAATTTAAGTTGACTGAAGTTAGGTAAAATAAAGTTAAATAAAATGAAAATTTCAGTTCCAAGCTACTGTAATCAAGATGGTATATAGCATTGGTAAAGAACAGACAAATAGACAAATGGAACAGACAAAACAAAGAACCCAGAAATGGACCCACCTAATTTAGTCAACTGATCTTTAACAAGGTAGCAAAGGCAATACAATGAAAAAAACATTGCTTTTCAGAAAATGTTGCTAGAATGATTGGATATTTACTTGCTAAAAAATGAAACTAAACACAGATCTTATATCTTGCACCAAAATTGATTCAAAATGGATCATATACGAAAATGTATAACAAAAACATGAAACTCCTAGAAAATAAAATAGAAGAAAATCCAGATGATCTCTGTCATGGTAGTGACATTTTATTTTTTAAATTTTTTTAAAGATTTGTTTTTATTTATTTATGCGTACAAAAACTAGGGTGTCGACCAGAGGTGCAGGGACTGAAAGGATTCACCAGAGACAGAGTGGGAAGCAGACCAGGCAGATCTACTGAAATACACTGCTAAGGGGAGCAGGAGAGGTCTGCTGCACCAAGTGGGTTAGCTCCCTGGCTGGGGATGGAACTCGTGCCACAGTGGCTGGTGATAGCTTGATAGTGCTGAGATAGTGCTTTAACCCCTGAACCACCATGGAGGCCCTGGTAGGGACATTTTAGATAAACTATCACACATAAGCACAATCCATGAAAGAAAGAATCAGTAAGTTGGACTCCATGAAAATTAAAAAATTCTGTTCTGACAATCTCAAGAGAATGAGAAGTCAAGCCACAAAGTGGGAGAAAATATTTCAAAAGGCACATCTGATAAAAGAGTTTATGCAAACACTACAAAGGCTCCTCAAAACTCAACAATTAGGACTTCCCTGGTGGCGCAGCGGTTAAATGCTGTGCTGTGGAGCTGTCATTGGCGGCCACGCGAGTTCGACACCAGCCAGGGAGATTCCCACATGGCACAGCAGACCTCTCCTACCTTGCCCGCTGCTCCCCTCAGCAGTGTATTTCGGTCAATCTGCCTGTTCTGCTCCCCACTCTGTCTCTGGTGAACCCTCTCACCACCCCACGCCTCTGGCCTGTACCCCAGCTTGTATGCATAAATAAAAAAATCTTAAAAAAAAAACAACAAAACTCAACAATAAGACAATAGCACTATTAAAAAATGGGCCAAAGACCTTAACAGACCTTCACCAAAGAAGATATATAGATGGCAATTAAACATATAAAAATATACTCCACATTATAGGCCTTAGAGAAATGCAAATTAAAACAAAAAGCCTATTAAAATCCAGAACAGTAATACCACCAAATGCTGGTGAGGATGTGGAGCTTCAAGATCTTTCACTGGTGAGAATAGAAAATGGTAGAGCCACTTTGGAAGACAATTTGGTAGTTTCTTGTGTAAGAAACTGAACTTAGTATTATTATATGATCCTTTAAAAAAAAAACCATACCTCATTCAGTCACTCATTTAGTTGACAAATACTTCATTAATTGTGTCTTAGATGCAGTGTTTGGCACTGAGGTACATCGGTGCACAGTGAGACAAGGTCCCTGTCCTAAAAGGACTAAATCTACCCCTCTTTACCCTTGTGTTTTTCAAAGCTGGTCATGGAGATTGGTAGGTTGAATATCAGTAGGATCATGAAAGCTCTGTGAAGGGCACAAACCCCAGTGCCATGTCACTTCCCTTCCCCCCAGGTGAAGCTCAGGTGTTCCACATTAAAAGACAGGTCTGTGGGAGGCTTGTTCCTTAGGATCCTTAAGGTCCTTGGTAATTGCATCTTTCTTCATGAGGGTAACTGCCCCTCCAACCCATGCCCTGATGAATCTGTCTCTTGGGTAGTTTAAGCATCATCACCGAATGCCACTTAGTGTTGGTTGCATTCTTTACCTTCTCTGTGAGGTACAAAACAAAGCTTTGTCTTTTTTTACCTTAGTACCCAGCTTAAGGCCCTGCAAAGAGCAGGTGTGCAATTCTGATTTTGTAAAATGACAAGAAGTAATGTTAATTCTTGACCCAGTGTGCCCCCCACCCCCAACTGAGCCCTAGCAATTATTATAATTCAATCATTATAATACCTGCTCTTTGCCAAATATGTTCCATACCAGCACTGTCCCATGGGTATATAATGTAAAGCACTTAATCATTTCATAATTTCTACATTTTAAGAAGTTAAAAGGAGATGAAATTAATTTTAATTATACTTTTCATTTAACTCAGTACACCTAAACTATTGTCATTTTACAATACAATCAACATAAAATTATTATGAAGACACTTTACCTCTTTTTGCACTGTCTTTAAACTCTAACGTGAATCTTAACATTTATCACATATTTCGACTTGGATTAGTCACATTTCAAGTACTCCATAGCCACATGTAATGACACCTGGATGAAAAAGTATAATTTTATACAGTATTTTTATCAAATGCTGTAATATGCATAAATATAGTAGCAACATTTTGAGTCACAAGATTTGTAGAAGGGTCATCTCATCTAACCCTCCTAACAACTGTCATCTCTAGACATAGAAATGATTACCCTCTGCTACACCCGCCGAGGAGGTGGCAGAACTGGGTCTTGAATTCAGGCAGGCTGAAGCTACCACATTGTGCCATAGATTAATTGGGTGATCTTGAGCAAGCCATTTGTCGGCATTTTAGTTTCCTTGTCTATAGACTGTAAAGACGGGTGGGGTGGATCATTTAGGAAGGCTGCACACTTTAATCTTCCTCTTTATTTCTTAGTGTTTGTCAAGTTCTGTTTCCACCCATGACAACTGGGGCTTACTCTATTCCTTCTCTGACTTTAAGACTGTTCCTGGTTGAGCTAAGGTAACTATGATTCTTGCCTCAAAGGGAGCTCCCTGCCCCCCAATGCCCAAAAGCAGTGCTACATTTTCATTTGAATTTCCTCTGTTTTCTGCATGTATTCCAGCTTCTGCTTCTTGATGCTTCTTTGAAAGAAAAGAAACTTGTCTGGGCACCCGATTTTAATTTTCTATCTTCTTTGTTCTTAGGCATGTTGTAGAAAGCTCCCTCTCCCAAGGAAATTCTACTGTATATTTCCATAATTTTCCTTCTCTCCATCTCCAAGAAATGCAAAGAAAATAACTGTCAACTTTTTTTTTGCATATAGAAATTTTAACAGCCCATACATGTCAACTAATCTTTTATCCTGGATGGAAAGGCTTATTTCAAGTGATTGAAAGTTGAAATGCTTAGGTTTTCATTCTTGTGGTATAATGGAATCACTGTGTGGACATGCTACCTCCTGATTGGTTTATCAATTCCATTCTCCAACTCCACTAATTCTAATAAATACCTACTCTGTGCTGCTCGTTTTTCCCCCAGGGAGGGTAAGGTAAATGTTCATCCATAGCCAAGTAGATGGTGTATAACAAGTGTCTTAAGAGGGTTGCAAAGTACTGAGACAGATTAAATATTTGCTTTGGAGTAAGTCAAGGGAGTTTCCACAAAGGAGTTCTTTTAGGATGGACCTTGAAAGAAAGGTAGGGTTTCAAGGAACAGAGAGGCAGAAAGGGTGTTTTGGGAGAAGGGGTATGGCAACTGTATGCTGCATTCTCCAAGCAGGAGTTGGAAGCTGCATGTGGCATGGTTTGAGGATTATACATGGACTTCAGGGGTTATGTAAGGATGGAAGACAGTTTGGCAAATTCCTGGTTGAGTGTCACACTTCCAAGCCTCCACCCATAGGAGACAGAATTAATTAATCACAGCCCACACCTGTGCAAGCAACCTCAAGAATTGACTCATGAGGTGAGGTCGATTTGTCGGTGCAAGAGTGCAGCGACAAGTGAGGTAGAGCCATGAATACTGCATTGACTAGTTAGTAGCTAATTGGATAGGCAATGGGGAGCCATTAAAGTCTTGAAGCAGGGGGATGACTTGGTGGGAAATGAGAGCTGTCGTTCAGGGTAATTAACTTGGCAGTGCTATCTGGGATGGATTAGAATGGTTCTAGGACAGAAGACCAGTTATTTGGAAGGTTGCACTCATGGTTTTGGCTAGTAGTACTGTCGGGAACTGGAGTGGTGGCCGCAGAAAGGAGAGGCAGATGTCGCAGAGGTAGAATTTATAGCACTTGGCAAGCACGTTAAGAAGTAGAGAGCTAGGTGTTGGAGAGAAAGAAGTCAAAGCTAACTCTGAGGTTCCTGGTGATTACCTTGGAGTAAGAAAAAAGAAGTATTACCAGCAAAGGGGAGCCTGGGGTAGGCAAGGAGGTAGGAAGAGTCCTGGTGAGTTTGAGGAAGGACCAAGGAGTGATGAAAAATGTATTTAGGTTAATCCTTCTACAGAGCAAGATTTTCTAAGCCATTTTCTGTCAGATAACTCAGTAGTGCAAAGTGAAATAACCATACTTAAGCAAATACCATTGCCTTTGTCAATGAGCAATCTAAGGAAGGCTCCCATCATTCCAAATATTTGGAAAATTGGAAAACCTTAATTAGTAATCAGGGAAGGGACAAAAAGGAAGGAAAAAAATATAAAACTAATCATTGTGGTTTTTAGGTTTCAAATACTTCCTCAATCCAGGTAATTTACACTTTAGTAACAATGATTGACAGTCAAGGAATGTATCTAACTCACTTTTATTTTTCCCTTGGGGAAAGCACTTGAGTTCCCAGTTGTTTAAAATTGCAGAAGCAGTAATTGTTTTAGAGAGTTAGGAGAAATGGCTTTTTGGAGCTGGAATCTATTGCTAAAGGTAATACAGACTCTATCTTAATTGACTAAGGTCACCAGGGCCATTTTCAGGAAGGTCTTAACAGGGTGAGCAAATACCAGTTTCCTCCTTAGTCAAAGGAGCAAAGTAAAGGAACCAATTGAAAGGCCTGAGAAATAGACTTGCCTAAACAATGTTAACAAGTTACTACTAATATATAAAAAGGAGTCAGGGATATTTCATAAACCATTTGCATCCCAAGTAGAATTACTGGTGAAATTTCGTGTGAAATGTATTTTTTAATATTCTAAAATATGGGGCAGTGGATATATTTTAAGATATTCTCTGTCCCAGAGGAATTTGTTTATTAAACTCTTCACTGTGATGGTTTACTTAGAAAAGTCAAGTGTGACGTGACAAGCTAGGTCAATTGCACACACAAGTCCACCCAGACACACACTGCACACTCCCTCACGCTCTAGCTCGCCCGCCCGCCGCTGCATTAAGAGTATTGTTAACAGGTCAACTAACCACTTGTAAATGATGTGAAGGCTGCTCTGGAAACCTGTGCTTTGATGTATGGGGAAACCCACACACCTGATTTGGGATGAAGGAGACAATCATGACATTGTCTGTAGGTGCTAACAGACGGGCTAAAGCCGGAGATCCTTGCAGAGACTGGATTAAGGTATCAAAACCGTTCACATCTTATTTGCAGCACTTGGAAGAGTAGACCACAGGTTCTGCTGATTAACACATAGACGGTGGCAAATAGCATTGTGTATATGAAATCAGACCAAGATCAGTAACAGTAACACAAACCATGTGTGAAGTTTGGCATATGGAGTTTCCTCCAAAGCTATTATCTAACTAGCTTTTCCCTCTCCCCCTTATTTTTAAAAAGCATTTTTCCAAACCAGGAAGTTAGCAAAAGCAAAATGTTCCCCAATTCCCTCCCCACTCCACTGCTTTAAAAACACATATTTATGCCACCTTCTGGTATGTAATCATATTTTTTATTGTCAAAATTTGTGAGCCTTCTGAAAAAAAGGTGGGGGGTGTGTGAAAAATGTCCGTAGTTCATCAGTGTCTCCACAGGCAAAAGGAAATGGTGATGTGAGTATTGAGGCAGAGAAGTCAGGCTACTACCATCTGTGTGTTTTCTGCCCACTTATCTTACAGTGTTCCATCATATTGGACTTTGGGGTCAAGGTAATACTATGCAATCCCCTACTTTTCTTGGGTTTCAATAAGCATCTACTAGGTGATGGGGGTGTTTCAACGGAAGGGGTGTAGAATGATGCCTACAATGTTACTTTTTACTGATGGTTAATTATCTGAATTTTATCATCCAGACATTATTAGTGCTTTGCCAATATATCTGTGATTTTTTTTTTTGAGGGGGGGAGTGAGACTGAACATTCAATAGCAAAAGCACCATCGGGAATTGACAATTAGCTGTCAAACATGAAATCGAGGCAATGTGACATATTTCACCCAGCTCAGAGAGCCATCAACCAAACAGGCCAAAGTTTCCTTCCGTGCAAAGTGCCCTGCCAACGGCTTCTGGATCCTTCCAGGAGGAAAGAGCAAAGGAGCTGAAAACGACTTCTTTAAACACATCAGATACTGGCTTTCCAAGCGATTCTAGATTAACACAATCTGTTTTAGACACAGAGGTGGCTATCTAATCAAGATTGGAAACCACTGGACGTCCCATCCCAAAGTCAAAAGTGCCACGTCCTCCCATCCTTTCTTGGGATGTCAACTAGGTCTAATTTCTTTTTAGTTTCTCGGTCCTGGGCAGTACTGGCAGGAGCTACCTGTGTATGTTTTCCCCAGTGGATAATCGGATTCGTCTCTTCCCAGGATGGCTGTGGTTGGGAACGAGTTCTGCTCCTGAGAGAGTCTCAGAAGTAGGCACAGAATCATCTCACTGATCTTAATTTCCGTCCCTGGGCTAGAAAGAGGGGAGGACTGGGGCATCCGAGGCGCTCCTCTCCTCCTTTCCTCTTTTCCCCACCTCCCAAAATTGGCAGCCAGTCTGTGGCTCTCGGTCTGGGGTCCGGAGGGTGGGGGATGTGGGTGTGGGGGCCGGCAGGAGAAGCTCTCGCTAGCGCTGCCTGTGGCCAGACCCGCCTCCCATCCCCTCTCGGGCGCACACACACGTCCACCCAGACACACTCCGCGCGCTCCCTCGCGCTCTCGCTCGCCCGCCGCCGCCTGCTCTCTCCCTCCTGCTCTCCCCGGTCTCCTTCTCCCTTTTTTTTTTTTTTTTTTTTTTTGGTACCATAGAGTTGCTCTGAAAACAGAAGATAGAGGGAGTCTCGGAGCTCGCCATCTCCAGCGATCTCTACATTGGGAAAAAACATGGAGTCAGCTCCGGCAGCCCCCGACCCCGCCGCCAGCGAGCCGGGCAGCAGCGGCGCGGACGCGGCCGCCGGCTCCAGGGAGACCCCGCTGAACCAGGAATCCGCCCGCAAGAGCGAGCCGCCCGCTCCGGTGCGCAGACAGAGCTATTCCAGCACCAGCAGAGGTAGGAGGCTGGGAGAGGGGCTGAGGAGGGGGCGGCGGGAGCCCGGGCGCGGAGCGGGGGCTGGCCGGGAGCGGGCGCCCGGGGCGCTGGGTCCGGGGCCGTGCGCGAGCCTGCGGCGGCTCCCCGGGTCCGGAGCACCCCCTCCCCCTCCCCCCTCCACCCCCCAGAAATGTTGCAAACTTTTGCAGCCCGTTCTCGGGTTGCGGGAGGAAAGGGGGGCGGGGGAGGCGGCAGGAGGGTTGACAGCCGGCGGGCTCACCCCCTGGCTTTGATTTTTCTGCAAATTGAGGAGGAAAACCGCGTTGCCGAATTTAAATGCGCTCCCCCAAAATACGGAAAACCGGAGAGTGGGGGCCAGGGAAAGAAACTTTTAAAGCGGCAGTGTCCTTTTAAGAAGGGGGAAAAATTCTGTTTATGGCTACCCTCCTCCCCCTTTACCTTTTCTCCTCTTGACAGTTTCGGCCCAGGCTGCTCAGGTCGGGCTGTGTTCGGCCCCCGGCGGAGCTGAGGGTGGAGGGAGGAGTGAGTGACCAGGGAAGTCCGGGATGGGAAAGGGGCGCTCCAGGATCTGGGGGCGACTTGGGCATCTTCTTTGGAGCACGGTGGTGGGTTTGGGATTTGGAGGAAGAGCTGGAGGAAGCTCGGTGCTGGCGCGCGAGGTGCTCGCCAAGTTGTATGGAGGGCTCTTTGAGGGGAGGTGTGCAAGTTTGCGGACCTGGGGTTCGCAGCCCGGCGCCCAGGCTGGCGGGGGGCGTGTGCGCACCAGCGCGCGGAGGGCGGCGGTCCTGCGGGGCGCTCCACGCGCATCGGAGTGAGCGTCTATAAAAGCAAACAAGCTGAAAAAGAAAGATCGAAAGGCACCCAAACTTATTTCTGCCCTGGGAATCGTTACCCCTCTGAGGTTTCAAGCATTTCTACAAGAATCTGGGAATGGTCAGTGTTAGTTGAATGCTGTTGGATACTGCGAGCCGTATTCCCCCCTCCCCGGGTGATTTTTTCACACTTCATTTTGTCTTTGTGGAGGGGGGTGCGGCAAGAGGTTGGGGGACCTCCATTGCCCCTTCCTTGTTTTTTCCTAGTTAAAGTGGAGGGTGAGGGAAAGCTCACTCTCTCTCTTTCGTTAAGGGGTCGAAATCTGATGTGAGATTTTTCTTGGGATGGGGGATTATATATATTCGCCTGGAGTTTGCAAAGAACAGGAGGAAGCTACGACTTTAATTACTGTTGTAAATAATGTATAAATCACGCCTGTCACTCTGGAGGAAACTGGCTCGCGCTAGCCGCCCTGGGCTGGGGACAGAGAGGATCTCCAAGTCTGGGCTTGAGCTCTGGCCCAGCGTGCCCTCCTCCTTTGCCACTGGGCTTCTAGCGGCAATTGGGGAGGAGTGGGACAGGTGAAGGGGGGTGTCCCGGGAACCGTTCCCTTCCTTTCGATGTTGTAGTTGGTAGGAATATGGCTGATCATGTGCCGGCTGTTTTACAGTATCCCCCACCCCCCACCCCTACCTTAGCCACACCCCCTGTCCGGGAGCTTTCCCATTCACGGAATTCGAGTAAAAGCCATCAGGATGACACACGAGAAAAACATTTAATTAAAGGCGATTTCCAAAGAGTGAACACGCCGAACCTCGGTTTGCGTGGGAGGGGGCAGCGAGGGCCGGGAGTAAAAGAAAGGGTATCAGGATTGGGGGCCGGGACCTGCCGCTAGCTCCGTGAGTTTGTGTGTGGAGAGGTTTTGGCTGCAAAGAGTATATTTAGACCCTGAGACGGTGGATTTGGAATGCAAGCGGGTTATGTAACAGGGTTAATCAGAAACACTGGAGAAAATCCCCTTCATGTGTTTTTGAGGCGTTTGGGGGGGCGATGTAAAGGGGGGCACATAGAATATAGGAAGCCTTACTAATTTCTGATTTGTGCTGCCACCCCCCTCTTTTTTAACCCCCCTCCTCCTTTGTGTTATTAGCATCTTCAGGTGTCATTCTTGCCAGAAGGTGTTCTTGCAAGAGATCGGGGTGGCAGGCTGCAGAACCAACTAGCAAATCCGTAACTTGCTGTTCTTGCAAATTATATAACCACTGGGGCATTCAGTCCCACCAGCCCACTAGGCTCAGCAAGAGGGGGAGAGGGACAAAGTAGGAGTGGGGTGCATCTTGCACAGCTGACCTGCTGACCTATATCCCCTTCCCCCCCTAGAGGGTCACCCCCTACTCACTTTTCTTTGAACCAACCCCTTGTCTGTCCCCTCCATCTCTTTGGAGCTTTAATGGGGGAGGGAGAAGAGGTGAGGCCCAAACACTCAACTCACATCCTGCACGCAGGCACTAGGTTATATAACAGTCTGAATGGAAAAAGGAAGGTCAGAGATGGAGGCATCCTTTAGCTAACACAGCAGTAGTAATAGCTTCCAGAAATTATGTGCATTTGCAGACTTTAACCTCAGATGTAGCATCTGCTCCTCAGGGGTACCAATCTTTGTGTGAGCTAGGGAGAAAACGAATGTGTAAGTATGCCTGGTAGATGAGTGATTTGAAAATGGGAAATGTTTGGGTTTTCAGATGATGTAATGGAGTTGGCAGAATATGCAAGTCGGCTCCCAGAGTGTAAGCAGCAAGAAAATTGGAGCTGGCATCCAGTATTAATGTTGCATAAATTACAATATCAGAAAGAAATTAACCTACACACTAGGTGATTATGCCTTTTTAATACTTAAAATATAAACGCACACAACTCAAAAGGAAAAGCAAACATCATCACCTTATAATTAGCATTTTTCAAACCCAAGGACACTTGAGTGGAGTTCTTGGCATTGGGTGAAATGGGGAGCTTTCTGATTTGGGAGATGCTTTCCAGAGAGCCAGCAGGGTTAGCTTCCAGATAGCCAGTTTTTGAAGTGGCCAAAGATTGTGGTCTGGATTCTCATGACATTGAAATGACCTCATGAGGCATTATTTAGGTAGACTTGAGACTTCTGAATTCCATACTCCTGGGAATGCATGTGTAAATGGGCTGTGTCTTGCTAGTGCCCAAGCTTCCAAAACCAGATGTGTGATTTTATAATCTCAAAGACAACCTCCTCTTTGCCTGAAAACTGGGCAGAGAGTGTTAGCAGTTTTAATGAAACTGTTCCATTTTCTAGGTGGTAGTAATGATGTCTGGTGTCACTCAGTCCTATCTTTACAGTACAATGAAAGGGGAAAAAAGAAAGGCAAGAGGCAACATGGGAAGTAAGAATGAAGCGGAAAAAACCACAGCGAATCTTTAATTTAACAAGGCTTTCAGGGACTTCAGGGAGCCATGAACATTGTGACATAACTGTTGTTAAAAACCCTTTTCCAGAATCTTGTTATTATATGCATGCCAGAAGCTTACATATTTTACTTCACTAAAGTTATCCTCACAGGGCCGTGTGCCACACAGTCAGTTTGGAACACCAGTGCTGAAAGTTGAAGGCTTTTAGGGCAGGCCAACCAAAGGGAAAAATCGAAACCAGAAAGATGGGATTAACACTGAAAAAAGCTCAGTTGGGTTGAGATCGAACCCCCCTGGAAGCTCAGCTTAGATTGACTTAAAATCAGTTAACAAGCCCTGTAGTTTATTTGTAGCCCTGAGGACTTCTAGAACCACGTAAGTCTTTGACTTTGAAAGTGCTTTGCCTCTAGTCCCGGCATCAGTCTTGGGTGATTCACTTTCTGCTTGGTGCTCTTGCCGGGGCAATGTAGTGCCCTTTCTAGAGAGTGATTCTCAGATCAACTTTTCTTATGTGGACTCAGCTCTTCAAAGCGAACAAATGATGCCCCGTAGTTTGAAAGAACTACTGGCTGGGATAAAATCCTTTGCCAGAGGGATGGAATAATTATTTTTTTAAGTAAGGGACTTTAATTTTCCGGTAAATTGCTCATGAAAAAATTTATAATTATACCCTTTAAAAATGTAATAGAATAATTTTAGAAAATGCATTTGATGATAGCTATGATAACCTTTTCTGTTGCTTCCCCCTTATTTTTTAAAAAGAATTCAATTATTAATCCAGAAGTTGAGTCTTGAGTGGCTAAAACATTTGTAAGCAGAGTCTTTTTATGTTAGTTACCTGCTGGAATTTTCCAAAACCTACTGGCATTAGAAGGAGCCCTTGGCTTTAAACATGTCTCTGTTTGTGAAATTGATACATGGAGTCTGCATGGAAGCCCCCTAATGATGAGACCCTGAAGTGAGTGTTTTCAGGGAAGCAGCGGTAGGGGCGCAGCATACACTGCTTCTTCCATAGCAGACTACTAAGTGACGTGTAGGGAGGTGGGAGACGGTTCATGGCAGTAGTTGTACCTCCAGATAAATGTTCTGAGGATTTCTGGTGATAGCTGAATCACTGGTGGAAGCAAACCTTTGGAATACCAATGGGACAAGCCTGTGGCTTCTTCCCTAAAACTACACTCTTGCCACTCCTGAGTTAAGATGCATGTTTTTATCCCATTTTTGCATTTAGGAAATTATGGTGTGATGTTGGAAGGACAGACTGAATTGGATGTCACTGAAATTTCTAGTCATGGGGTATTGTCTCTTAAAGCATAGGTCACTCTAAGTATGCTCTCCTGCCTCACCCCCGGCTCCCTTCATCCCAGTATCTTCCCCGTCTACTTGATGAATTGTACTTCTTAGCTTATAAATATACTTCTGTGTCTGTTGAAGCAAAATCTATAACTACTTTTCAGGGAAAGAGTTGTAATGTGACTGCCCATGTGCCAAAATACAGATATATATGTATGTATATGTATATGTATATATGTGTATATGTGTATATATATACATATATACATATATGTATGTGTATATATGCATGTATATATAAACGCGACTCTCCTAAAGCCACATAGCCTGCCACTCACCTTCTTTGTCTTCCATGAGCCACCGCGCAGGGATCTGGGGTAGATACTGCCTGCTTCTCACCCATTCAGCCTAGATTAGTGCTCCATGCTGCCAAGGCAAGGGAGTCTGTTTTGAAAGGCCTTCAGATGCTGGAGTGAACACTAACCTACAGTGCAGACTATCTTTCTGAATATGAATATTGTCTTCCTTGCTGAAGAGTTAGGAACAGTCTGTCTCTTTCTCTGATGTTTTCTATCGTTGAAAGAAGGTCATGTATATGTATACATATCATAGTAGGGAGTATTTGTTAGAAAACGAAGTGTTGAAGTTTTCACCCATCTTATTAAGCTATATGCTTGAAAAAAGAAAAGTGAATCATTTTAAATTAATGCTTAAAAAAACTTCTTCAGATAATCAGTGTTTGAATGTTGATTATATACAGTAAACCATGATTTTTTTTCTATGAGAATATGAAGGGATTACTGATGAATTGGTTTTTTCTGGCTATTTCTAGATTAACCAGAAATACATATATTTTTTGTCTTTTCCTCATTGAGTATATTTTTTAAATACCCTGGGCCCCTTTCCTACTCTAGACAGAACATTGAGAATGTAATTGAATCTTTCTTTGAGGTTTGAGGATCTTATGGTGCCACAGGGTCACTGTTCTGTAGATGAATTCTGATTGTATATTGTAGAACTGTAAATGGAGTTGGTGTCAACGGTTGTACTAAATCTGTCCTGATTCCCAGCTTGGAAATTGTTTTCTTTTTGGTTAGACCCTTGATATTAGTATGTTTTGTTATTTGCCTCCCTTGTTTTCTAAGTTGTAAAACAGAAAATTCAGTTCAATGAGATGATTCCAGTTAATTGAGATTTTTACTTTATAGGAACATTTTAACCTGAGTATAAGCCTTCGTTTTCTCTCTCTAGTTATAGAGGATGTAAAGTCTTGTTCTAATATTCAAGATTTACAAATAAGTTATATATCCTGTTACCACAGCACCATGTAACTTTTCCCCTCTATGATGGTGGATTGATGTGCCTGCTAATTTGCCTCTTCCTTAAGAAATGTGGAAGAGGTATCTTTGGTAGAAGCTTCTAAATCCAGGAAGTTAGGAAACTCAAGGGTGATAAGGAACACTTTCAAGAACGTCAACAAAGAATATTTGGCTTTCCCCACAGGAATAGTCTCTTTCCAAGCTTAGGCCTTTGTTCACTGGACCAGTATGAAGAGCATCCTCGAGACCACACCTTCAGGGGCTGACTCTCTCAGGCCTGGCCCACTGGACTCAGTGATAGTCTGCAGTTATTTTGTGATATCTTTGATATCATAGTATTGGAAATTCAGCTGGAGAGTCTTGGTGTTCTTTTTCGATAGCCCAACTGTTATTACTACTATTACTATTTTTTTTTCTTTTGGAGTAAAGACTTCAGTGAGATTGTCCAAAGAAATCATTAGAAGAGGGGAATGGGGCTTGATGAGCAGTACATATGCCACAGCTCATAGTTTAAATCGCCTTTCTTTTTGCTCCAGCTTTTTACATGTTAATGTTAAGAGGAATTACAGGTAACAATTCCCTGGCATGGGTGAAAGAACAGATTTTTTTTCCTAACAGATGTTTATAGTCTTAACTAACATGTTGTTATTACACACTGTCACTATCACGTCCCCTGGCACATTGACAATGACAGTTTCCCGGTGATGGTCTTGTCCACGGAACTGCAGCCCTGGTCGGCAGCTGAGGAGCCCTTGGCAGTACCCACCCACCACCAATAGCACAGATTTCCCCCACACGGGAAGGCACTGGGGAACTCCAGAGACCCCATGGAGCTCCCATACCTGTGCTGTGTTCTCTGAAGCTCAGGACATGACTAGGAATAATTATCGTGTAGGGGATGTACAATCTCCCAGCCTTGAATCATCTCTTGCTGTGTTTTGGGGCATTTGAGTTTTGATTCTGAACTCTGGAAGTTTGGCAAAACAATCAGAAAGTTCCTATGTCCGTGAACAGACCATAATTGGTGAAACTTTTCTGGGGTACCAGGAAGGGTGCCACTGACATTAGGATCCTCGAGCCTGTGAAAGAGGCAGCGCACTGTTAAAAATACCTAGCTTACTTCGGGGGAGGATTTGGCTGAATACTGATGAAGTTTATGAAATATGAATGTAGTGAAGTTGCTGTACGTAAGTGGTAGGCGTGTGTGAAAGAAGTAAGAAGAAATAAAATTGTGTATAAATGACACTCTGAAACTTGATGGAATTGTATACGTGACAAGAATGGTGACATTGGGTCTGAGTTTAATGGGAAAAAATAAACTGGTTTAAAAATCTATATGTCAAACTAGATGCGCAACTGAGAATTACAGTATAAAATCATTTGACTTATTTTATAAGCAAAGAATGTCACCAAAGATAAACAGGCAGGTTGCAAAGAATAGAGGTGAAACAGAATAGGGGAGAAAAGAGGGGCCAACACTTGAATTTATAACGAGGTATGGTAATCACTGTTTTAAATAATCCAGACTATTAACAACTGTGCTGCTAGGTGGAGAATTAGTTATAGCCAAACAAAAGACATAAATATGAATTTTAGGTTATGTGGGAGAAATCCTCTTGATCCCCAAAGCATAAATGCATGTACCGAGAAGCAAAGCTGCACACGATGTAATTTTTTCTGTCTTATCCTGATTAATTGACAGACAACTGTATGCCTCTTTCCTGAAGGTGACTTTACAATCTCCAGACACAGACATTTCTCTGAGAAGTGGAGTGAAGGAAGGAGAACCACAAGCTAAAGTGTGTTTCACTGGGTGAAGTATTTTGGGGGAAAGATAAGAATGGTGAAACAGGGGAATGGAATAGTACATACAGAGATTAAGAATGCCTGTTTGGGGCTGGGGAGTGGGGGCTGTGAATGAAGGCAGGCAATCTCTAGAGGGAAAAGAAAATGAAATTAGCATTGACTCTGAAATGACTGGGAATGTGACTTTCTAATTTTAAATTATCTTTAACAAGGGCAATGAAAAGAGGAAAAGTTGACACTTTGAGAAGTTATGACGAACTTGTCGAGAATGCCAATTGACAAAGGCAGGTAAGGGAATCCTTGGAAAAACAAAACAGAGCAGGCCTGAAGGGCAGGATGATCTGCTTCCTAGTGTGTTAAGGGAATTGGCGGGCATGTTTATTGACTCTTCCAATTAGTTTTAGAGAAACCTGAAGAAATGGACAAAGACGGAGAAAAGACAACCAGATGTGAGTCTGCCCTTCCAGAAGCAAGGAGGCTCATATCGTCCTGTATGATACCTGCTGGTCACAGGGAGGAGTGACTGTGTAGAAGTTAATGGATTTTCAACATACAAATCACAGAAGAAAGAAGGGTATATTTAGAAAGTCTATAAACTCTTAAATAAACTGCATTGCTTTTCGTTTTCACTGTATAATGATAAAGCCAGTGGCTGATAACGAGGGCATAGTAACAAGGTAGTATGTATTCCCAGGGACATTTGTGTGACGGAGACGTTATATATCTGAAAGGACAAGGCAGCTAGGAGGGTGAACTGCCCGTAACTCTCAATTGTCCAGGTAATGAAGCATGGGAAAGCAAAGACAAATGAAATACTTTGATAATCACAGATGATTCTTCTTCTAGTGATATTAGTTTGACTAGATGACAAGTGTGAAATTGCCAGCCTTGTATTTTGCCGTTTCTGGCATTTATGACCCACTTGGGGTGAGCACATTTATGTGGAAAGAAGGAACCCAGGCAGTTTCTGTAGACCAGGCTATTAACCCAGAAGATGCAAAATCCAGTGTGAAGAATGGAGATTGAAGATCAGTGAGGTCCTTCACTTTTCTCCAGGCCCTGCAGGGAATCAGAGGGAAAACTGATCTGATGCTGCATTGACCGGTCTCCTGAAAGTTCTAAACCTCACTCTGTAATGGGGAGCTTGCGGGGAGGTGGGGGGATGGGGGGAGGAGGGGGCTGGGCAGGAGGTGTTGGCTAGGCGACTAGGCAACGCTTGCTATCCATATTGCCCCTGGTCATGTTTTATTAGACTAACACCTGTGAGAGCCAGAAGGGGCCTCATGAATCATCTTGCCAAGCTCCCTGTTTAAACTGATGCTCACCAAGATGTAATCATGTGTCTGAGGTCCCATTCCTAGTAAGTAGCTAGGATGTGGCTAGAATACAGGTCTCCTACTTGCCTACCTGTGTTCCTTCCACTTGTGCGCTGCGTTAGGATGCTCAGAAGTTCCAGTAAAGGACAAAATAAAGTTCCTACCCTCTAGTAAAACCTCTGGAGGATAGTATGATGTATATGTAACTTAGTCCAGCATCAGTAGTGGAACAGTGTTAATCCCCACTGGGCATTTTTATTATTAATGAAAAATTAGCCAGTGAGCTTGTCATAGCGGGAATGGCTATGTCAGTAAGTCATTCTAAAGCACAGTAAGGATAGTGCTGGTATCTCATGGGCTGATTTACTGTAAAGTAAAACATAGGATGTGGAGTTGAGCATCTTCTACTTAGTGCTTGAAAGAGGAGTTATGCTTGCTGGAGCTGTATGAGGTGTGGGAGGTGCACCGGGGCAGGGAGGATGCCTTTCAGCTGTATCCTCTTTTGTCAAGGCAGAGGATTTAAGACTGTCAGAGAAATGCTGAGGTCTGTGGACGGAATACTATGAAGCCAGTACAAATCCTGTTGTGGTAGAAAAATATCTCGTTTATGAGACTTACTTGGTCAAAATTAATAGCTTACTTAGTAGTATCCACAGAATATCATTTTTATAAAAACGTGTGGCTGAGGGGGGGAGTGTGTGTGTATGTCTGTGTGTCTGTGTATGTCTGTGTCTGTCTATGTATTAACATGCATCCATATATACCTAACTGATGAAATGAAAAAGTGGTCCTCTCTGGATGGTGGGATTATCTGTGAGTTTCATTTTCTTTGTGCTTTTTTTTTTTTTTTTGTATTTTCTGAGTTCCCTGCATTGTGCATGTATTACTTTTGTAACTAGAAAAAAAATAAATCATAATTATTTTCAAAAAATATTGTTTGTGTGTTGTGAAACTGGGATACTTGAAAGATCTAAGTCTGAATTTAGTATGTTACACAGAATTTCTTGATGTTTCAGCACTGGCCAACTTTACTGACCCAAAGAAGGTCACTTTACTGACCCTTTGACAGTCACTTTCAGCCAGGAAGACAAGGGCCACTCAACTTAAATATGAAAAAGAATATCCTAATATTGAAATTTTCTGCTCTTTTAAGGCAATGTCTGTTAAGAGCTTATACTGTGACCTACAGAGAGAAAAACATACTATCTTGTGAGCCAGTACACATATACACACACCCACACACTCTTGAAATAAACTTTTCACATAAATTACTTCTCCATTACCTGGGATGGACTGTTCTTTTTGCTCTGTTTAAAGACAAAGCATAAGTCATGACCCAACAAACTGGTTTTTGGATCTATTTACAGGCCATTGTCCTGGGCATCAAGTCAAGGCGGCCTTCCTTCGGGCAGTGGCCTGGCGGTGGGGGATTCATTCCATAGTAACTGATGTTGAACTCCAGGTGTTACTCATGATTTCAGGGAGGAGATGGGGAGGGGAAATAATTCAAAGACCTCTTTCCAATCCTATGGCATTTTTATGCCACTTATAGCATGTGCTCATTCATATCCTATTACATTTAGACATGCATCTGCCTACACTGGCTTAGAATATAAATTCTGGGATTCCCCTTTGCCTGGACCTATGTAATATCAAGGGGGTGGCATTCTTTCATTCAGCAAATATTCACTGAGCATCATGCTTGGTGCTAATCTGTTGGGATAAAGTGTGAGCAAGAGCGTCATCCCTGCCTTCTTGGATCTTACATGGTACTGACGGCATCTCTCACTGTATCCTGGGTCACGTCTGACGAGACACTTCTGAGGTTCTCCTCTACTTGTGTCTTATACTTGGATTTTTTCCAACTTGTATCCTTTATATGGGTCTTTACCGGTTCCCTCCTCTCCCCAGTCCCCAGTCTTCTGTCCAAATCTCTTTTCTATTTGCTATTCAAATCCTACAGTCATTTCAGCTGCAGATAAGGAGTCTCTCCTCCCCCATTGCAGTTCCCACACCTGTCTTTCTTTTACAGGAATCAGTCATGTAAGCTTTGCTCATTCAGTCAACATAAAACCCCTTCCTTTGCCAGGTTCCTCTTACTCTGTCTCATAATGATATTTTTTGGGTAGGAGCCTAGTCTCCCCAAAAAGACCAGCACTATGGTTTATTCTTTTATTCCTGCACAGTACCTTACAAAAAGTAGGTGCTCATTAACTGCGGATAATCTCTCTCACTTCGCCCTACAGAGCTGTTTATTCTTTTTTTTTTTTTTTTTTTTTTTTTAGTAGATCCAGCTCTGCACTTCCCTACTCTACAAGCACCACTCCTACTTGCTTACACTTCTCGCTGGGCCTTGGGTTTGCACCCCACCCACCCTTGTTTTTCCCATTTCTGTCTCTCTTGCATCTACCAGTCCTCTTCAGTTGCAGGTGCAGGCCTGCTAACAGTCTTGAGCAACTCAAACCAAGGCTGTACGTGTTGGGAGATGGCAGGCATGGTTGTTACAAGCCTGATGGGAGTGAGGCAGAGGCCCAGGTGTGCTGTGTGCTAGCTGTGGGACCTTAGGTAAGTCCATTAACCATTTGGTCTGTTTTTTTCATCACCTGAAAATTGGCAATGATGGTGCTGATGATGCCACTTCCTAGGTGATTGAGTGCATCACCTGATAAGTGAATGGGTGGTCCCTGGCGGAATGCCTGGCAGTGTGGATTTTCGCCCCAGTGATGGTGGTGATGACGGGGCACAGGCAGGAACAGCAGGCCCTCCTGTCCCCTACCCACTGTCTTCACAGATCTTCAGCTCTGCATACCTTTTTGGTTCTGATCAGTTGCTCTGTGAAATAAGCAGGCAGCCCAGGGTATTAGTGTCCTAAAACCTCCCTTTCCTGGACTAGATCATGTCCCGGACTCTCAGCTCAGCTGTCATGGGCCAGGTCTTGTCAACTGAGGACAGATTACTTAAATTCAAGCCATCAGCCATTTATAGGGATTCCCTGGGAGTACATCCCACACCTTAAAGTGACCTAGGGGAGGTGCCAGGTCAGCCTGTTTCCTTCCCTCTGTTCTCTACCCTATAGTTGCCTTCTCTAGCTGTTGGGGTTGGGGGAGCTCCCGTATTCCCACTGTCCTCTGGTGCTCTCTACTGCTTCATTCCCCAGCAACCCAACATTCTGTGCCCTCCCTTCCCCTTTACTCACTTTTTCCTCCCTGCCAAAAAAAATCACATTGGAGAAGCTTGTCCGCAAGAGTTCCATTCAACTTGCTCTACATTAATGCTCCACCATGGTGACCCACTGCTGAGTCTTTCACTTGTAATGTAATCTAATAATTTACATGCACTTTGCAAGCAATACTCTCAGAGACTCACAACCTGCTTGAAATTGCTCTGCTGTTACAGTATTTGAGCTGATGAGAGAGCAGCGTGAGAAAGAGTAGTTATTGGCACCACAATGGTGTTGGGTAAGCCCAGGGAAATAATGTTAGCACAAGGTTAGGGTGTGCTGATGGATTGTAATATCCTTTCTTTGAGAATCAATTAAACTTGGTAAAGGTCTTTTATTGATTTTGGCTGTAATTGGACCAGGATAGGTCAAAGAGATATAGGGGTGGAAGCATAGAAAGCTAGAGGGAGTGAACCAAGAATGGAATCCAGATTTTCTGGGATGCTGTGAAAATATTTCCATTTTGATATATTACATGACTTTTACAGAATTAATTGGCACTGTGATTATTTCTTCACTCAAACATGTTAGATGCTGATTCTAATATGCAGTAGTAATGAAAATAGAGTAATGCTATAATAATAGTGCCATTGTAAAGTGAATTGCACCATTAAGCATCTATTTTGTCTAATTTGTATTGTGATAGTGTGGGTGATACACACACATACAAACTTAGAGTAGCTGGTCTTCAAGAAACAGACTCTAGCAGAGAAGCTCCATTCCATAATACTGAACAGTCAGTGCATGGAAATAAGCCACTGTTCAGCGAAAAAGTGAGTTTTTATGTATCTAAATATAAATGTATATGTATATACACACATGCGCATTTATATGTACACACAGACACACATGCATAGTGTGCCTGCTAGGCAGATTGAGGATGAGACATATGTAACTGTGGCATAAAAGTGCTTGCCCTGTGTTGCCTTTTAGCTAGTTGGCTAGCCTGTCTGGGAACAGATACAAGTTATAGCAGGCCAAATGAATAATAGCTTCTAGGCCAGGGTTTGAAAACAAGGTTTCATGTATTGTTACAACCTTCCATCCTCATTTCCATGTCTGAGAACCTCAATATTTCTCAAGTTGGGAAGAAGCACTAGACCTAGGAGCTGTGGTCATTTTTTTTTTTTTTTTTTTTTGTCACTTGTCTTCCCAGGAAGGACATTGCCAAACAATTTATTCTACCTTAAGTCGTAAACTGACCCTAAGAACACAAACAGGATCTGAGAAGGCAGCATCAAGTGGAATATGTAAATTAAAGAGTCTGAGACTCTATTATACTATGACTTGGTTCCTATCACTATCCCTTTATCCCAGGAGGACTGGCTTCAGGGGATAGTTTGGCAGTAATTTTTACATGAGTCTCCAACCACTAGGATGGTCTCTCCAGGGAGGTCCTAAAGACTTAACCTGGTCCATCTCCAGTTGGGTCTGCTGCCTTCAAGATCCCTTCTCCATGTTTTCTTGCAGTGGCTATTTAGAAAAGATTTTACTGGTAGCCTCTACCTGTGACTTACCCCACACCAGGATTTTGCTTCCCCAGCCCTAACAACACTATCTCTTGCTAACCTGGAATCTGAGAAAGACCTTGTTCAAAGAGTCAAGGTTTTATGTAGTTTAGAATATATTTCACTTTCATATATATATAAAATGCTTGTTCTGAGGACCAAATTGTTGGAATCAAATTTGCATCGTAAACATCTGTGTGCTCCCTATAATTTCTCAGGTCAACCATGTTAACTCTAAAGTTCATGAGTATTTGAGGGGAGAGCACATAGCATCAGTGCCTGGCATCTGGATGAAGAATGTATTTAGTGGAGAAATTTTAATGCAAACTTCAATGAAAAATACCAATATAATATTGTGCCTAATGTTATAATGAAAATTACTGTGATATTTGACAACATCTCTTTATTAATTGGTTTTTCCCATTATTTTCTTATAAGCAAACATAGTCTGGTTTTATCTCTCATTAGTTATAGTCCTGATTGAATTCACGTTTTGTTGCTTCAGCTGGGTTTATCTTCTGATTGGTCTTAGTCCCTTGAGGGCAGCATTGTAGATTGTCTTGAATCTTCTGTTACATATCTCTTTACCATTTTCGGGGCATTTAGTGAATGCCCTCTGGATGCCAGTGATGTGCAGTTTAGAATCAATATGTGAAAGAAGAGTCAGCTGAAAGAAAACTAGAATGAGACAAGAAAATCCAGTATTCTTTGATAGCTTCAGAGGTTTAAAGTGATGGAAAATATTGCCCTCTTCCATTGATCCATCAAGTATTTACTGAGCACTTACTATATGTGAGATCCTATATTGGTCAATGAGGCTAAATTTTAATAAAGAAAATTGATAGGCAGGAAAAAACATATAAACCATTTTTTTAATGTGGAGAGTTCTATAGAGCTACTTAAAATATATGTATATATATATATATATATAGTATTCAGAAGAGGAAGAAAGTAGTGAAGAGTTAGGGTGAGCACACTGTGATGGGTTTATTTGGTAAAATAGGAAGGGATTTGCTTAGAGGACAAAAAAGGTAGGAGGGCCTTCTGGGCCAAAATACATGAGGTCAGAGTTTATGTCAAATTCAGGTTAATGTGAAGCAGATGTCACAGGGTCCAAACATGGAGTTTGTTGACAAGAACTAGGAGATGAGATTGGACAAACTAAGCAAGAGCCAGGCTAAGCATTTTGGACCTTTTCCTATGGTAAAATTTTGAGCAACTTATCTGGTTTCCTTTTGGTAAGGTCCTCTGTAGAGTTTGAGGGTGGAGAATTGACAGTGTAGATAAAGAGGCAAGTCAAGAAATCTCTTTGACAACTCTAGAGAGACACTTCAGGATGGTCCTCAGTGCAAGGAGGTAGACAATGAGGTCAAATTTCTCAAGAGGTGAATTGGAGATGCATGATAGATGTAATGTCAAAACTCAGATCCAGAGTTGAGTGGAATTGTTGGCTGGGACCTGTTAAGGTGGGATATGAAGACAGAAGAAGGCTTGGGTTCCATATTGGATCAGTTGGTTGAAGGTTTTGGGACAGTGTGATGGGCAGCTGGAAATGTGGGTCTGGTAGAGAGCATGTGGCCATATGTTGCCTGTGGAATTAGAAAAAACAGCCTTTTAACAAGCCTTTAACAACCCTGAGCTGAGGATAGGCATCTGGGTTGGTGACATGGTACCCCAGCTCTGAGGAGAGTTTTTAATGGGATGGTGGCTGAGATTTTTATACCAGGCCATGTTCATGGATTTCAAAGTGATATCTGGAGAAAACAAGCCTGAGGTCCATATGGGTATGGTTAAGAAGGTAAAGGGAATGGACTGGTGACAGAGAACAATATCTGAAAAATCTGGATTCAGACCTGGAGAGCCTACATTTACGAAATGCATAAAAAGACAAGAACATCTTTAAGTCCAGAGTGAAGTTCTGATACACTTTGCTACCTCAGGTTGCTTCTGGGCTTTATCAGCTTTGATGGTGGTTTCCTTCCCAACATGTCTAATTGATGATTGAAGTGTTAGTGCCTTTTTTTTTTTTTTAAACTTTCTACACAGCCCAGCATTGATTTATCCTGTCTCTAAAGGGAATCTGCCTCACACTTGGCAGAACCTCAAGGTTGGGAGAAATGGAATGAATAGTAGCTGTGGAGAGGCCTCCACATTGTCCTGGGAGAAAGGCTTCGTGGGAGAGAAAGTTGAAAGAGGGTCTTAAGGGGTGTGAGAGCTTCAAAGGATGAGTCTAGCCATGGGAATCTAAGAGATTTTTTTTTAAGTTGACCAGGAAGAGAAAAAGAAATGCACAAATGTTTGTTGGCGGGCAGATGATGATTTTGATTATGATCTGAGACGGATTGCCGCTCTGTGAATTTTTGGCCCTCCTCTTCTCAGTGGGTTTTCACATACACAGCAGCCTGTGTGATGTCACAGCTCAGGGAGAGACTCGAGAAGTGTCGTGTAATTAAGGAGACCTGTTGATTTAAAGCAACTTGGATAATAACAGGCTGAACTTATCTTTCACTCCAGCTAATGTGGCAAGAGGGGGCTTTGCCTGCAGAAAGGGCCATCCCTTTGCTTTTGAGGTAGTAGCTGACTCCCTATTGTTTTCAGTGAGGTCTGATTAAATACTTTCCCTGTAGATATTCCACTAATATGTCATATGAATTATTTGTTTTATCTCTGTGCTTTGAAATTAGAGGCCTCACCCACTGTGTGGTAAGTAGATTAAAATGAAAGCCTGCTTTTTATGGTATGGGGGAAACTGGGCAAATATCAGGGAACTATTTTGTGTGTATTTGATATGACAGTGGGGAGGTTTGGGGATGCCAGTGTCTTCTGAAACCCGAAAGCTGAGCTCTGGCTGGAGTTTTCTTCAAAGGGCTTTATATTTTATCCGTTGGCACTTCTTAGGGGGAAGGAAGGTTTGGAGTGGGAGAGTCTGTGATGTTTCTTTTCTTGCTGCTGTTTTCTTCTCTTTCTTTTTAACTTTGCAGAAAGCCCTTCCAGTTCTACGGTCAGACCCCGTTCAGGACATTGGTGGCCAAACAGTCCCCTTTTGTTAAGCGAGCGTCCTATTTTTGTTTCTCTTGAAAGGTGCCCTTCAGGACAGCGGAGTCTTTCTTTGAGCTGTTTAGAATCGAGCTCTGAAGAAACCTAAACAGAAATCATTCTAAACCCAGGCCAAGTGCCTCCTTTGCCTAGCGAGGCAAAGTTAAACCCACACTAGATGAAATCTAACCAGCTGGTTACCTGAGAACCACCTTGGGGAGTTCTCCAGCTTGACTTCTCCCATTTTGGCCACCATCCCAATAGCCATGAAAGCTGAGGATCATGGCCTTTCTGTGCAGAGATGCAGAGCGAGAGAGCTGTGGCTCCAGTGAAGGGGAGATTGGGCTGTGTGTCAGCTTGCAAAATGCTGAGCATCTCTCTATAAAAATTCTGAATAGAAATGGGTCAGAGCAGATATTTATGATCATCAGTCTCCTTATCTTAGAATAGTGCAATTTTTCCTCTTTATTGCTTAAGCTTTCAGTAAGTTCATTTTATTCCATTTATATATTTTTTTTTCAAAAGTAAACCACACTCATAGCTTTTTTTTAAAGATTTATTTATTTATGCCTATAACCTGGGGTGCAGGCCAGAGGTGCAGGGCAGCGAGAAGACCCACCAGAGGCAGAGAACCACACTCAGAGCTTTAACTCATTTCACATACCTCTATTATTTTCAGTTCTCCCTTTTTCTTCCACAAATTAGGTAAACCATTTCATTTGAGAATGTTAGGGCATAGCTAGGCTGTGATAATTTAGAGCCTGAGCAGTTTAAGGTTATTTTCTTTCTTTCTTTCTTTTTTTTTTTTTCTGTTATAATTGATATGGGACTAACCTCTGTCATTTGAAAGAGAATCTTTGTACCTTAACCAAAGATCTTCAGACAGGCCTCACTGCTCAGGTACTACAGTTTTGGAATTTTTCTTTCCACTTTACCTATCACCTGGGTTGTTCAGATGGAATAGGGGAAGAGTTGGCCTTTGTTAGAAAAAGTAAGACTGGGTAGACAAGTTTGATCCCTGGCGGCAGTTTTGAGCCTTCTTGAATGTGAGGTCATTGGTATATTTAAAATCTGAGCTTCCACACAGTGGTCAGTGAAGCTCTGTGCCTCCCCATTAACTGCATATTTTCTATGTGTTTCCAGAGCAGGAGACATCTGCCTCTTGAGGAACACCCAGCATTATGGGGGCATCTAACTGGCCCCTATGTATACAGACAATTGGAAACTGAAGTGGTTTGGAGACAGGCATCATTTTAAGGCTAAAGTCATACATTTTAGAAAGTTAAGGACTGGTTCTGTGACAGGGAAGTTGAGCTAAATATGCAGTTCTATTTTAATTTTCATTTTATGCCAAGGCAAAAGCATTGGGAGATAGGCTATAAATGTATAAGTAAGTCACTACAAGAATAGCCCCCTGCAAAATGCAGATTTAGGAAGGCTAAATATTTTCTCACATACTTTAATGCACATGAATAACTAACCCATGATCACATTCCTGAGAAACAGACATTGTATAACTACTTAATCTTGATTACAATTATGAATTGTGCGGAGATCTATAAACTATTAATTAACTATTTGGTTATCTCAGCTTGGGCTTCAGCAACAAAATACCATAGACTGGGGGCATAAACCACAGACATTTATTTTGTCATGGTTCTGGAGGTTGGTGAGTTCAGATCTAGGTGCTAGAAGATTTGGTTCTTAGTGAAGATCCCCTTTTTGACTTGCAGGTGACATCTTTTTACTGTCTCCTCAAATTCTAGAGGGAGAAAATTCTGACGTCTCTTGCTCTATAAAAGGGCACTAATCCCATCATGGGAACCCCACCCTCATGACCTCATCTGAAATCTCATTGCCCCCCAAAGACCTCACCTCCTTATACCATCACATTGGGTATTGGGGCATCAAAAAGTGGTTTAAAAGTCTCTAAAAAGTGGTTTAAAAGTCTTAACTTGCTCATTTGTTTAAACAGAGTCCTGTTTTTTTGTGTATGTTTTACCTGGGATGAGGTTCTGCCTCCTCATACCCCAGTACTCTTGGTAGTCTTTGAAAGCTACAGTAGTAAAGCTCAAAGTAATTAAGGCTGTGGTATCTTTTTTTTTTTTAATTAGTGAGTGTGATTTATTTTTTTGTAATTCCAAAACAAGTTCCTTGATATTCTGCATAATTGGATCACATTTTAATTTCGTGGCAAATAAAGATCTACTTTACATTTCTATTAGAAAGACAAGCTCCTGTGGCTAGGCTGAATTAGGATTTTGGTTGTACTGGAGCAGCAAGTCTTTTAGAGTTGATTCAGCTTCTTAAAAACTTGTTATGACTCTTTAGGGTAAGAAAGACCTTTCAATCTAAAGATTGTACACGGTCATAAATTTCAAGAAAAGCAAATATTAAAAACACAAGAAAATAAAATATAAGCACTAATGCAGGCAGAGAGTAACTAAATCATGGGTTATCTGTTATGGCATATACTCCAAAAATATACTGATCAGGCTATTTGTGAATGAATACATTTTATTTTCTGTGTGGTTAATGCCCTGGGAGTTTGTATGAAGATAAACTGTGAAAGTCCGCTGGACAAATAATTAAGAGGTGTGGGTTCTGGTCTCAGCTCAACCATTAATTATGTAAGTGACTTTGTGCAGTTTGCTTTCACACCCTCCCACTGCCCAGGCCTCAAGTTCTTCAGGTGAGCTTCAGGTGTAGATCCAGAACACACTGAGACACGTGTTCCTGCCAACTCCGTCATTCTATGACCTCATGACTAAGACCAACTTCTTTAAGGACCCAGGAAAGAATGCACTTTCCTTATTCTCTCTACCTTCATTAAAAATTAAGGCATAATTTACATATTCTAAAATTTCATCCTTCCAGAGTATACAACACAATGATTTTTAGTAAATTTATAGAGGTATAAGACCACAATCTAGTCATGGGACATTTCTGTCACCCCCAAAAGATCCCCCTTGTCCATTTGCTGTTACCATCCCTTCCTACTCCCAATCGAAGACAGTTATTCTTCTACTTTCCGACTCTGAAATTTGCCTTTCCTGGACATTACATTTGAATGGCGTCATATAATCTGTGGTCTTTTGTTCCTGCCTTCTTTGACTCAGCATAATGTTATTGTGATTCATGTATGTTGTAGTGTGCATCCATACCTCCATCCTTTTTATCACTGAATAACAATCTATTGTATGGCTATCTCACCTTTTGTTTATCTACTCATATTTTGAAAGCTTCCTTTTTCTTCCTTTTCTACGCCGTGAAACACTTATTCTCGATATGGCCTTCTCCATTTGAGAGTCTCTCTTAGAGAACTGTAGTCTTTATTTCAGGTCTCCCTTTGTAGAAAAGGCTAGAAGTTTTGTGTTTTAAACCACTTAAAGCCTTCCAAGTCAGTAGGATGAGTTGGCTGGGTCACTGAAAATGAGATTAAATAACTACATATTAACTATCAGCAAATGTGAAAACGTTAGCTTCCATGTTTTATAATTAATGTAAATGTAAGATTTCCTCAATAAGGCACTCATCTCAAAAACCTCCCCAGTGACAGCCTGCTTGTTGTTTTACATTTGTTTGTTGTTCACCACTGGGTGATGAAATACTTGGAAGCAACAGTTAGTTAGGGACACTGGCTCTTACTCTGACTCATTATTATCACTTTCAGTATTTTCCCCTGGAAGGCATCAGAATGAATATGGACAACAAATCCAGAAGGGAAGTACTTGCAAAGAAATCTATGCGTTGCTTTTCAGCAGTGAATCACAAAGACCAGGAAAAGTAACTGAAGAAAGGTAGAGAAAATATGAGGACAGAAGTAAGTGTTTGGGTTGATTTCTTTAAAGAGATGCCATAGACTAGACAACTCTACTGTCTAAGATATTTGGTGTTCTTTTTGTGTTGGGAATGATGTGGGATGTGCATTTTCATTTGATAAGCTCCTAGTTCATGGAAAGTAGTAACTCGGTAATCGGCATGTTCCGCAAATGGTTCTCCAGCTTAAAGTTCAGCTCTGGCAATGTGGTTAACCTGCAGTATGCTTTGCTCTTCAGTTGCTCCTGGGTTCATTCAATTTCCTGGAATCCATATTTGGCTAGTGTGTCATGTAGGATGAAGGAAAAAGGCACCTCATTTGCCTTCCCCATCTCCATGTGGAGGATGTGTTTGTTGTCATGCTGTATTCTAAAAAATTTCAGAAAGTTTGGACCCATAACAAGAGCGGTCCTCATATGTTTATGCCTATGTTTATATGTGAATACACACACACACACACACACACACACACACACACACACACACATTCTTCCAACTGCTCAATAGGGCTAGTCCTATGCAAGCCAGCAGCTTAACTCAGTTTTATTTAACCCACTAATTATGAACAGCATCAGTAATATCTTTTGGAATTTAGACCTTAGATTGTTTACTATTCCCAGCGGTGGAAATGATGTTTAGATTGTCACACCCTGTGCCTCTTGGATCCTGGGAAAGATTTGCCGTGGTTGAATACATACCGTAGGTTATTGTAGAGAAAGCTTAACCAGGATATCGTTTAACAAAACTCAGAACCTCTCTGTGCTGAGCCTTAAATATGCTACCTGTGGGCCAAGAAAGCTACCCAGGGCTGAGTAAGAATGAGCAGACTACATTCAGGCAAGGCCACATTCTTATACCCTCCCCCATAGCTTTAAAGAGGAAACATGTCCCTTTTCTCAGTGGGGAAGGAACCGGTTAGGAAACAAAGCCCTGTCTCTTTTTTGGTGGGGTGATGGGTAGGAAGGTCAGTGATCTTTCAGTTGGGCTTCTGTTACAGAATTGTCACATTTGATGTCTGCTAGGATTGTTTAGATATGAGACCATGGAAGTGGTAAGATCCTTGAGGACAAGGATGCAGTAGAGTGACCTGGGTATTTTCCAGAGACCCCAGCTCAGCACTTTGCATACAACAGGCTCTCAACTATTACAAATAAATAGACAAGGAATAAGTACTTTCTATACAACAGATAGCATTTCTGAATATGCTGGTGTTCACTGGTCTCTGGCTCATTGCTGGATGCCAAAGAGAAAAAAAAAAAAAAAAGAAGAGTCCCTGACTTTTCCCTCTTTCCCTCCCTCCCATGCCCCATGCTTCCTCTGGTCCTTCTTTCTTTCCATGACCATGTGTTCAGTTCTTATGCTGACCAGGCACTGTACTAGGGGCCGAGGATACAAGAGTGAAATAAAATACCATTGGTATCCTCAGTGAGTTTGTAAGAGCTGTTACATGGAGTTTGACATGTGATTTGATAGGCACAGTTGTGCACGCCTACTTGTTGAACACTTACTCTTCCCCAAATCCTCTCTGTGTCCCTAGCAGGCCCAAATTATGGTCCCTGAATTTCAGACGAGAAGACTGAAGCTTAGAAGGGTTGCTTAGACGGAGATAAGAGCTGGCTACCTTACCACCTGTGTTGGGGAGTTCCTCCTCCCCTTCCCTAGCTGTGAGGAATGTGTCTAGAAATAGCAGCCTAGGTGCCCTGGGGTCCCTTCTCATCTCTGTTTATTTCTTCTCCATCTGCAGAGGCGGGAGGAGGTTGCAGTGGAGGCAACTGGAGCTCCCTGGGCTGCGCAGCCAGCCAAGTCAGCTGACCACAGCCGCCCCTAGAGATTGTTTTTCTACTTTCTCTTGCCCTCTGGCTGTTCCTGTAGCAGCTTCTTCATCCTTCCGGTTACAGGTTTTCCTTTCATTCCTTAGGTATCCTGTTGCCCTTCCTAGGCCTGAGACATTGGTGCCAGAAAACTCCTTGAGATTTAACTCTCTTCTTCACTGTCTTGGCTGACTTCCTTCTGACCAGACAAAGTGAAACTCCAGCGTTGCCAGAGGAATTCCTATGTGCAGTTCTGACAAGTAACTAACAGATTGTTGAGAGCAACCTGTGATTGCAGCCTGACAGATGTGTGTGCTGTGGATTAGGAATATTAAAGAGGTGGAGTTGACCACATGGCAGGGCCTGGCAACACAAGGACAAGGCAGCCTAAGGCCTTTCCCAAGAAACTCCAGTGCCTTGCAGCCCTGCTAATAGAGAAGGCTAAACTTGACATTGATGGGGGCATGGTTTTACCCAGCCAAACTCTTGTGGGCTTGCTGCCTCTTTCTGGAAGCTGTCTACACCAGCACAGTCCTAATGATTACCTTGGACTCTTCTCTGATTTATTGCTTTTGCACGAAAGGGGAAAACTCAAACTTCATAAAAGTCAGCAAGTGCTGCCCAGGCCCACATGTGACACATTGATATTTTGGGGGCAGGGTTTGGCCAAACAACAGAACAGCAGCAGTCCCTATCAGCACATTAAAGTTTTGAGATTGAAAAGCCTGAACAGAATGTTCGGCTGGAGCTGGGGACATATTCCTTTCCTATTTTATCTCTGCCATAAGCTTCGGGCTGATTGGAAAACACACCCACTGTAGGATGTGGATAGCCAGGATTTTATGTTTATTTCTTAGACCTGCTCATGCAGTCTCCCTTCCTCCCTCTGTCTCCTGCCTCTCCCTCCTCCCCTACCATGCCTCCCCAACTCTTTGGTGTAGCATCCTGAAATCTGCTTATCATATTACTGGTAAGGAAGTATTCTCTCTCTTTATAAAACAGCACTAACTTCTCTGATATTGACACTAGGACCCAAGTGATTTTTGCAAATGCAAATCTAATATATCTCTTCCTTGCTTAAAAACCTTCATTGAATTCCTATTGCTCTTAGAAAAAATTCCAAACCCTTGAGCATCACCAAAATCAGCCCCTGTCTCGTTTGCCAGCCTCACCTTTCACCTGTCCTGTCCATGATCCCACCCTCTCCACTTGTAGTCCCACTTACACTTACACTCCCCACTTGTACCCTGTGCTCTCGCCATCCTGAACTTCAGTGCTCAAACATGCTATACTTCCTTACCTCCATGTGCTTTCCTTATACCTGTGCTGAGTTCCAGCAACTCCATTGATTTTTTCCATTCATTCATTCATTCATTCAGTCAGTCAGTGAGTAAGCACTTACCGAGGACCTCCTGAAGGCCAGAAACTGTTCTAAATCCTAGCAATAGAACAGTGCAGACAATGGTGAGTAGACAGACAAGGCTCTACTCTCAAGGACTTTACAGTGCTCACTTGCCAATCCTGTTCACCTGACTGATCTCAGCTTACTTAGATTTATTTCTTCTTGGAATCTCTCCCTGCCCTCTCTCCTCTGGGTTAGACATCTTTCCCTTGCTTTCTAGTCTACCTGTGTTTTCCCCATTAGAGCACTTCAAATCAGAGGCCAGAATTTTGAGCCCTTTGAGAGCAGAGGAAATTTCTTGCCCAAGCTGGAGTGTAGTAGATGCTCATTAAAAATCTGGTAAATAGATGCATTTAGGATGCATGTAACATAGGAAATCTCTGTAATCACTTCAAGTAAAATTCAAACTATACTTTGTCAATAGTTTGACAGTGGTCTTTGATCAATAGGAGATACTGATTGTATAGATGAAAAGTTTGATGTTAGTGTATCTGTGCTCCTTTATAGGTAAATTTTTATCCTGGTTGCTTTTAAAACTCTTTTGTGTTCTGCAGGGTCAGTATGGCATGGATATGGATATATGTGGGCTTTTTTGGTAGTGCTTATTCTGATAACTCATATTTTCCTTCATTCTGGAAAATTCCCAGACATCATCTCTTTTCTCAATCCTTTTGAAACTCCCTTAGGATGTATAAGCGATTTCATTGTCTTCCCTATTTCTCTTCTCCTTCATATCTTTTATCTCTGTTTCTTTCTGTTCAACATTCTGGGCAGTTCCCTTGGTTCTTTCTTTTTTCTTGTTTTTTCCTTGTTTTCTGTAATTTGCTATTTAAATTGCCCATTAGTCTTTTGAAGTGGTGGTTTAATATACATGCAATAATGTAGTGATGATTTTACATGTAAAGATACTGAGGGTCTGATCACCCAGATCAGACAGAGAACATTGCTGAACAGAGAACAGTTCCTCCCAGGCAGTCCCCTCCCAAAGCTGAATGATCATCACAGATTAGCTTTGCCTCATATTGAATTTCAAATGAGTAGAGACATACCAAGTGTTTTCTTTTGTGTAATGTTTTGAGTCTTTAAGTTTAAATGACTAGTATTTGTCCTTTCTAGAATTTTTTAATCTGTTTTTTGCCACAATGTTCTTATTACTTCGTTATTTATCCTATTTCAAACCTTATTAATAGTTTAAGCTTTATTTTATAAAGCCTTCCATCATAATCTATCATGAAAAGTTCTTGTGGTGCCAACTTTTGCTATTTCTCTCATACATATAGTGCATATTTTTCATAGGAGATTATAATTTTTGATCACAGATTCATCTTCCTCAGAATTTTTTTTCTCAAAAGTCCTGTGCACCTTAGGCTGTGAACTTCTGTCTATTCTGCAATATAGGTGTAATGTAAATTCAGAACCTAGATCTATTCACTTATTGCATAGGTTTAGAAAGTCAACTTCTTGGGGGGTGGGGGAACATTTCCTCCTCCCCCACCATGTAGAAGTATAGGGAGATGACGTGTTCTTTTTTCACTTGTCTGGGCTGGGGTTGAGCTTTTCTAGTGTTTCTTTCATGAAGGGACAGCTTTTTATGGATCTCTATTTTAATAGGGATCTCAATTCTAGTTTCTGGCCTAGCAAGGATGTGAGATTTACAATCCTGTCCCTCTGAGGATATCAGTACCTCGTCCTTACCTTCATCCTAGGAGAAGTATATATCAGGTGGGTTATGTGCCTCACCCCCCAGGCCATCATTGTATCATATGGTCAAGACTTTCTGGTCCTAATTTTTGTTTTGTTTTGTTTTTCACTTCTATGCTTTACGCAAAATATTAAACATAGATTAGATTACTGAGGCTCGACCCAGCCCTGTTGAGTTTAAATCTCTACAAGAAGGACCTAACAACCCTGTGTTTTTATGAAATGCTCCAGGCAGCTATTAATACCTCAGGCCTTATTTAGTCTGTGATGTTATGAAGACCTGATGGTTTTTTTCTCTCTGTCCATCTTCCTTTATCTTACCTCTCACACACATCCCTACAAAAGCGGGCATTGAAATGTCTATCTGGATATTCAGGCAAAAAAAGAGTTGGTTTCAATCTATTCTGAGTTACCTTAATCTTTCCTGGCCCAGAGCTAGAGGAGGGAGGCCCTGAGAGACAGGCTCGCTGCTTTCTGTCTCTGTGTCTCATTAGAAATATAGTGATTACCAAGTGCTATGCAAACTTCTGAAGAACAATAGAATTACTAAACATTTTAGATAATTCAGAAATATTTCCTGGAAAAATGTGAGTTAATGTGCAGTATTTGAAAAACCTTGTGCAGTCAGGTACCCACGGGACTGAATCTGACTGGAGGCAAATCACCCAATTACTGGCAAGGAATGAAATCATGTTTACAGAGAACCTTCAGGATCCCACCCCCACCGTGTTTCATGTCTTCAGCTATTTTTGCTCGCAGCGTGATTGCACTGCTTTGGGGTCTGGTTCCAGGTTTATCTATTAGTGGCTGCCTCCCCTAGCCCCAGCCTTTGCACCCACCAGGGCTGCAGTGGGGTACATGAAGCAGCCTGTCATTCTTTCCCTTTATTTTGGAGAACCAGCAGGTTCATGAATGTGCCAACAAATTCACAGAGACTTTGACATTCACAACCCTTAATAATATTGGTTGGCCTGGTCTGACCAGGTTGGGCCCCTGGGACTGAAAACAATGGCTGCCTATCCTTTGGGTTTGTGTGTGGTGATGCCTTTAAGAAATGCCTCAACTTCCAAAACAAAAAGCCTAATGTAAATGATGAGGTTGGCACAGAAGATAATAATTGTCGTGAAGCCTAATTTAGAAAAATCATTTATTGTGCCTCCCTATCGCTGTGAAAAAAATATGTAGTCTCTTGCATTTGTTAAAACAAGTCAGCTTCTGCTTTCTGGTCTCCAAACACACTTTGCATTTTTTTTCCCTGGGACCGTCAATTTAATTCAGGAATGATCTAATTATGAGGAAGTGAATCCAGTCCTCTGGATGATAAGTGTTGACTACCCTGGGAGAAGCCCTGGCAGATGGTTAGTTCAGAGTGAATTTACCTTGGGATTGGGGCTTTAGACTGACAGCTTTTTTCACTCAATTAAGTGCAACAACTGCCAAAAGGACAGCATTGAACTTGATGCAAATCACTCCCGTTGCTGGTGTTGATAAAGTATAAGCCTGTGCCCTGAGTCCACTGAACTTGTTAGGGTATTTCATGGGGCCACGTTTTGAATGAAAAGTAAAACTCAGTGATACACAGAGGATAAAGAGGCCCCTCCTTTTAAAAGCAGGTATTTATTTCCTTTTCCAGGTCAGTAGCTTTTTTTAGGGCCTCTATTTTGGTGTCCTGTCTGTCAGTGATTCATTAGGTATCTCTTGCAGTTGCCTTTACCCTGGGCCCCCATGGGTCCTGAGGTGACTGTGCATTCCCCAAAGTCAATTTACTGCTTTATTATTGGGCTACAAAATGACCCCACTCTGTAGGCCTTCACCTACACTGGATGGCCCTCTAAACTCTCTGAGATGCGGCGTCTGCAAAGGGGAGAGACCTTCCCATGTGGGGTACGTCCATGCGTCCAGCAGGCCCTCGTGGCTGTCCAGGCCGATCCCCAGCACGTCTGCTTCCACTGAAGCCGTGCTGGTGGGGCTCCAGTCGTCTCCAGGCCTCACCGCAACGTACAACTTTGACTTGGGCCTGTCTCTTTCTGCTCCCTGAAGGTTCGCCTGTCTCTCCTCTGACTTAGTGCTCTATTTCTGTGGTGTCCAAGGTCAGGACCCATTAAGATGTTTTTGAACGATGTAACAAGAAATGGCTTCCTGCAAAACAAGGTCTTCTAGACAGGCCTTTTGGAGCAATTCCCTTGCTCCACCCCTCACAGGCCTCTTCACCCTCCACACTTCATCCCAGAGGTGCCCAGGTGCCTGGCCACACAGCACAGCTTGTTCTGTGTTGTTATTTCTGTTTTACAAGCCCTGGGAATCTGAGCCTGAAATTCTTCCGTCAGGTATATGCCGTTGTCAGCCTGTTATCAGTTTTCTGATTTACTGTGTAAGCAGTTTTGATAATCCCTGTCATATGTGATTACATTTCGCCCCTTCCCATAACATCTCAGTGTAATTGGTTTGATAAACTCGACCTCAGTCCAGTAGTTTGCTTGGAATATACTTTCACCTTCTATCTGTGTGACTAAGATGGTTTTGAATTGCTCTGCTTGGAGGAAAATCAGGCTTTGAGTACCAGCCCCTGAGCTATGGAAGCTAATCAGCCAAGGCAAGTGGTTTGGGCCTGGGAGAGCTGGGGGACTCCAGGTAGGCTACAGGGGTCCACATGGAATTTTCTGTCCTCCCTCATTCTGGCCAGGAGCGGTATGTGTTTCCATGGTGCTGTCTTCAGGCTCCAGGGAATATTCATCTGTATCTATATCTGGGGCTATTAGCAGAAACTCTTGTCCAGACATTATTTTTACTGGATGTTGTATGTGCTGGTTTATTCCTTTATTGAAGACCTGCTCTGTTTCGAAGACTGAAGAAAAGAAACTTTATTTTTTCCATTTTTTTCCTTTCCTTTTCCCCAGGGCAGATGGGAAGTAATTAGTCTGCTTTGTCAATGGACACTTAGGATAAATTATTTTGGTTAATTTGGGGTTAAACTGAAATGCAAAAATTACTTGGAATTATTTCTTACTAACATTAATTTGTCTTATAATTTGGCACTCAACTCTAGAGAAGGCAGTTTTAGGATTGAGATTTGAAGAATGTGTAAGATTTAGAAAAGGAAAGTGGGTTGGGACAGAAGAGAGAGGATTTTCCTGGTCCTGGGGAACAAGTCCTAGGGGAACTGCCTCAGTAAAGCACAGAGATTAGAAAGGTAGGTTGGGGAAAGGGACAGAGTCTCTGGCATGGAGGTGGAGAAAGGGAAATGAAGCTGAATCGTAGGAATTAATGTAATAAGATAGTTCATTGCTGGGCTTTGAAAATTGAATTTAAGCTTTGGGAAGTTGGGAGCAATGCGAGGTGTCTGAGTGAGGGGTGGCATCATTGGAGAGAACTGTGCTTACTGAAAATTAACTCACAATAGTAGGTAGAGTTATCTCTTCTTTTTAGAGGAAGACAATACAGGCCAATGCTTTATCACTACTTGAATAGTAATTATTTTAAAGAAAAATTCTACAGTAAAAATTTTGGGGGTAATATCTCTTTCCAGAACACAAACTTTCCTGGAGTCATCCCTGAGAATTTCTGCTCAGTCTGGTCTTGGAAGATGCAAACCAGATATCCTCATATCCTTTCATTGGCATATCCACCTGTATGATTCCAAGGCTTATTGCTGGTTCCTGAATGTTCATGATTGGAACGTTTGCCAAACTCAGATGTGGATATGACAAGGATGAGAACAAGGATAAGTCATCAGCACTAATTTACCCTGGTTACTTTCCTGGATCTTAAGTGAAAATGGGATCGGAAGATGCAAGAATTGTTTACTTCACGTCACACAGACCCACTCTTTTAAAAGAACCTTGCTGTCTCGTTTCTCTATTTAAATTTTGATGTTTTGCTCATGTGGTTTCTTGGCATCAATCTTCATTTTAAAAATATTGTATCAGATTATTATTTATCTTGATTACGGGGTTTTTGGCATCCCTTATATCTTGTCGCTGGAAAGTTCCTTACTTTCTTTGCTTAGTCTTGCCCTGTTTAGTTTCACAAAACCAAGTGGTGTATCTTCTCAGTGCTGTGAGTTTTTTCAAACTTTCTTCCAATCTACTTTCTCCTACTAAAAGATATCTTTCCCACCGCTCAAAACAAACAACAAACTAACCAACATAACCCAGAAGCCTCCGTTGAACTCATGGGGGGGCCCTGCCTTCTAATGGGCTGGTGGGCTCTCCCTGGGCCTCAATACATGGTTTGAGATGTACTTGGAGAGGACATTCTAGGAAGGGAACCTCTTTGTCAGGTGTGGACCTCACCCAGTCTGGGATGGGGTCCACGAGAGTCCCGTTTCCTAGTGAGTTTTGCTGGGGAGTAAAGAGGTTTGACAATATGGCCCAGTGGCTTTATAGTTTTTGACATCTTGACAGTTCCCAGTGAATGTTCTCTCAGCCTCACCTGGCACAGCCTAGTTTAGAATGAGAGGTTCTGGGCAGAGTTATTCCTTGTCCGTAATGAATAAAGATCAGCCAATAAAACCAGAGGGAGAAAGAATAGATTTGGGGGAGCTCCCTGAAACTTAACCCTTGTCCCTTATTTTGCAGTTGGCAAACATGAGGCAGGGAGGTGATGGGGCTCCTTTCGAGTCATGCGACTGGCCACACGGGCAGGCCTCGATCCCAGGCCAGAATTCTGTCCTTGGCAGCTTCACCACGCCATGGGTTCGGGGGAACCCTCGCCTGAAGATGGGTTCCATTTGTTCTCACTGTACAGTAACCTGTTATTAAAGCCTCCCCCTGATTCTAGGTTTCAGTGCCTTCCCTTCTGAGCTACATTAGGCCCCCTAAGTGCCTTTATTGCCATGTAGGGAGAAGGAAAATGCAGACAGCTTTGTAATTGAACAACCATGCTCTTGTCAGTATTCATTGTTTTCAAACCAGCTATTACAGGGGGCTAATGCCCTGGCATGGCACAGGCAGGCAGTGCTGGCCTTCTCCACCTTGCTTTCTGAGCAGCTCCCTAACCAGCTTCCCCTGTGCTCCGTGGGGCAATGTGTCTTTAAATTTTCCTTGTTTCCTAAGTTCTGCTCTGGCAAGCAAGCTCTGCCTTAAACCTGCAGAGTTAAATTTACCCAGACTGACAACTGTATATGCAGGGTTTAGTTACATAACAGCAGTTGCTGCTTTTCACATCTTGCTAATCCAAACACGGTGCTCAAAGAAACCGTGAAAAAGCAACCTTGCATTTAGTGCACTACATGGGAGCCTGGATTGTGTGTCTTTAAATTTTTTTAAACACTGTAACAATTATCCCATTATCCTGACTTTGGTGCCATTAGGTTACTTTTTAATATCTTAATTATTAGGTTAGCAGATGCTGTGTGCACATGTGCAATTTGTTAATTTATGCTGTTTGAAATGAAATCCAGTTGTTTGCGATATATTTCATAATATTATGGCTAACTTAATCGCAGTGCTACTGGAATCGCAAAGCTGTAGCAGGGAAAATGTGTATGTTAGCCTCCATGTACTCTTTGATAATCGCCTTGTGGGCTGCTTGTGTAATTTCTCTGTGACTCTCACTTCCCCAATTTTCATCTGAGAAGCTCATTAGACCCTTGCGACTTGTAATGGACCAGTAGCGCCAGGCATGGTACCTTCAGAGCTGTTGGAGAAGGGGGCTTTTCCATCTTGTAGTAGCTCTGGCTTGTCGGGTGAACTGCTGAGCTGCCAGATTTGTCACACAGGCTCTGGGACTGCCACATATTGTTAGTCTAATATTGTAACTGTTTAGCACAAGCTGCCCCTTAGCTATCCAAGCAGTCCCTCAATATTTATTGAAAAGGGTCTGCATGTGGTGTTGAATAGATGTGATTTCATGGGATAAAATACATGGCCTCTGGGATCAGATCTGGATTTGAATTCTGGCTCTTGGTTTACCTGCAATGTGGCTTTGTATTAGTCATTTTATGTCTGTGAGGCTCATTTTGCCGCGCGTGCGCGCACACACACACACACACACACACACACACACACACACACACACAAAATCCGCCTAGTAGTTTTATTGATTAAGATTACAAAGTGACCAGCAATGTGCTTTGCATGTACTAGGTGTTAACCTAAACAGACCTTCCTTTTACTGCTTTTGGACACTCATGTTGGGTAGAAGGCCATTTGTGGCCTCAGGATATTATTGTCTGTCTCTTTTGGAGCGGAAAAGAGTCAATGTGTGCTGACTTAAAGGTGTAAATGTATAATTTGACATATGTCACAAATATTCAGGGACTTGTTGGCTATTGGTATAGACTGAAAGTTCAGTAGTTCAAAGGCTAGATCACTAGTAAATTGACTATACTTCATAAAGAAGTGAACCTTGACCAGTCTTTAAAGCATGAAAAGAATTTAGATAGATTGAAAAGAATCTGGGGAGTGTGTGTGTGTGTGTGTGTGTGTGTGTGTGTGTGTGTGTGTGTGTTTTAGGTGGGTGTCAGTTGGTTACCATTGGGAGTAAATAGTGTAGCAAAGACATGGAGAGACCCATAGGCAGTTTGGGAGAGATGTATAATGTAAGTCGAGGAATAGGAGGTTAGAAATGTCAGTCTGAACCCCACTGCAGAGAGCTCTGAAATCAGGTGAAGGAAATCATTTCATTCGTAATTGTGGCTTGATTTGTTGTAACATGGAGCTCTAGATAAGCCAGCAGACCTCTGGGAAATTCAACTTAAAGGTGAACCTATGAGTGAGGGGTAGACCTCTAGTGGAGGAGAGAGTTACTGCAAAACTTGATGAGAATCTGGCTTAACTCCTAAGTCTTATAAACCTAGTTATATTTTAAGTTGGAAGTAGAATGTAAGTAATGTCCAAGCGGAGAGCAGTAATGTTTCACAGCCTAAAATCTTAAAGAATAAAGAAAAACTATGGAAATCAAGAAAAAAGTTATAAAATACCCTGGCAGCATGGGGGGTGGGATAAGCCCACCTATACACTTCTTTAGGTTCTAAAGAAATCATTGTTTTACAAAAAATAATAAATGATGACATGTAAATAACAGGATTAACATTATTATTCATAACAATAAAAAGGGATAATATTTTTATATCTGGCACAGAACTAAGCATTTTACTTGCATTATCTTATTTAATGTTCACAGTGCTGCAATGAGAATGGTTCTGCTATTATCCTGATATTACAGATGTAGAAAATGTAGCTCAGAGAGGTTAATTAACATGACCAAGGTCACTATAGTTAGAAAATTGTGAAACTGGATACTAATCTAGGCAGTATGGCGCTACCTGATCTCTAACAAATACTCTACACACCCTAATAAGTTCCACGCCTTAGGTCCTGATGAAATAATGTTTAGGAGGCCCTTTTCACAATACACCAACATTTCCAATGTTTCATTAAAAAATACTAATAATGAAAAAAACAGTGAGTTTCTGGTATCTTATAAAACCACTTATGTGGAATACTGCTTTCTCCAAAAATACGGTCTATTTGAGAGATTCCTAGACATTAATGTATAATGTGTACAAGTGTAATGTATAAAATGACACATTTTAAGTCAATTTAAGAACTATGTTTGGGTTGCTCCAGTCTCCTGACCCTCTAAGCACGTACATTTTCTTTTTGGTCTGGGAACTTGGAAGGGCAGAAGGCCACACATCTCTGACAGGCATTCAGTTTACCTTCGGCTCTAGAACTTGAAGCAATTTCATTAGGGATTGCATTGATTCACATTGCACTTTAGTGCACTTCCCACTGGCCATTCATTATGAATCTTGGCCTTGCTGCAGGGCATGTGAAGGGCAGCAGTGAGGGCTGCAGGAATTGCTGTTAAGCTCCCTTTTAACTAATCCAGCTCTTGAAAACATGCCTATTGTAAGACCAGCACCTTCCTACACATCCCCAAACCAGCCACACAGTTAGTGTCTCCAGGTGGCATGTGGTAGAAATGGAGCTTTAATGGGAGATGGAAGTCTTGACATCTGACCCTGTCATAACTTGAGTGACCTTGAGATAATTGAATAATACTGAACTTCTTTGAATCGTAACAGGTTTCCAACTGTAAATGTGGATAATTAAAAGTTATTGTATATTTAAAAAAATTAACGTGTTCCTTAGCACTCAAATGAAACTGCTATAAATATTAGTATTGGTCATAATTCTTTGGAGTTCAAATGAGAAAAACCAAACTAAAACTAGCAAAAAGTGGGAATTAATGAGATCATATAATTGAAAATTTAAGAAAAAGATCAAGAGAAAATTTATTTTTAAAAAAATCACAAAATTAAAAAAACAAGAAACTCAGTTTCCTAGCAAGCCTTTGTTCTCAGGAAGTCCTCTTCCATCAAGAGATCCAAGGGCAAAAGCACAACTTTGCCCCAGGGCCTATGTGAGTCCTTAAAAACATACTTACTGGCTCAGGCTGGGTCATGTGACCCCCTCCCCTCAAACCTCATAAGTTGTCTGGGAGGAATGTATGTTACATACTATCCCAGTCTGGGTCTTGAGTACATAGTAGATTCTAAAAATATATATTATTGTTTTAAGAATGCATGAATTTAGATAGGTGAGCTGAGATGAAGATAGCAGTATTTCAGAATGCTATGAAAAAAAAGGGGGACGGGAATTGGCATAATATGGTCAAGGATTATTTTTTTTTTTAAAAGTGTACTTGAAATAGTTGGTTCATATTGGGAGGGAAGAAGATATCAAATAGGAGAGAGAATATGGGTTGGGGTGGGGGTCTTGATCACTGGGCTGAGGTCTGTTATTTCTTGTAATATGGTGTTGTTGAAGGTTTTTATGCCGAAGAGTTATAAAGATGAAGGGGATAGCAATAAGTGATGTTTGCAAACACTCTTCCAGTGACTGCTACAAACACATTCTCTGTTTGACCTCACAGCAGCTCTGAGAGGCAAATGTTAGCTCTCGTTTAAAGATTAGAAAATACAGTAAGTCCTCACTTAATGCCGCCAATAGGTTCTTGGAAACTGACTAAGTGAAATGACATATAACAAAAGCAGGTATTGAATAATGTCCTTTAGTTCAACCTTGGCTCGGATTTATTTTTTCACTCATCAACATTCTAACAAAGCATTATTTGAGGACCTGCTGTGCTCTGAGATTTGAAGTCACCCGCTGGAGCTCTCTGATAACTAGAGTTACAGAGCTGGGAGGTGGACTTACCAAATCATATACTCTGGGTGAGGAGCGCAGTGGGTTTGGATGTGAACTGGTGGTTGCATCCTTCCATCCGTCCGTCCGTCCGTCCATCCATCCATCCATCCATCCATCCATCCATCCATCCATCCATCTGTCCATCCACCCACCTATCCTTTATTCATTCCCTAAATCACTACTAATTAGTAGACATACCAAAGGAAAGCAATAGACTGGCCCACTACCAGATTGGCTTTGGTCCTGGAGAAGTGAAGAACCCCTTTGGCCTTGGGTAAGTGGCTGGTGCTTGCATTTGGGGTGTTTGCGGGTCAGTGAGGCAGGCCCGGTGCAGAGCTGCAGATAAGGTCCTGTCACTAAGCACAAATTCTCCTATTTTTAGCAGGTGTGCCTTTGATGATGAGTGGGAGAACCTGTGGGCCTCAGGGAGGGATGATAGGTATTGTCATATTTTTCTGCCCTTTTAGATTTTCTCCTTTACTCTGGGTAGAATAGGCCAGATCCCTTGTAGCCTGGTTGGGAAACCAGCAATCCAGAGTAATTTGCCTTTAAGTACAAGCTAGTGTAATGTGTCACTTTTAAAATAAAGCACATTAATTTACAGAATGACTATTTTATGGAAGAGTAGCCTGTCTAAATGAGAGAAATTAAAGGCCAATGGTCAAGTTTTCGGCATTATTCACACCACCCTCCTCAATAAATCACAATTGCTGAAACTACAGGTTAGCACTTACTTAAATAGCAATGTGTTGGTTAAGGATGATGCGCGCTGACCTGACCTCTGTTTGCTTATAACATGCTCTACAGAGAGCGAACCCCCCCAAAGCAGTACATATCCCTTGGCTATCAACCTAAGTACCTCGTGCGCCATTAAACAAGGTTTAGATCGAGCCCAAGATGCAGCTGTAATCGTCATTCTAGGCAGACTTTTCTGAGAGAAGTGAAGCCTGAATGGCAATTGTATTTGGCATTCAGACCTTATAACGCTCTGCAGACCTGGGTTTTAAATATTTCTCTTGCTGCCAGGTTTTCAGAACAGATGCAAGACTCCAGAATGTGGGGAAGCAGAATTCATGGGTAAATCCATAGGCACCAGGGGTCTTGCGAAAGTGGCCTTGCTGGTAAAGTTGCCTTGGGGCTCCCAGGGCGTGTCTGTGGGTTACTTCCTATGTGATGTGTGCTGAGTACCACTTTATGGTTTTTATTGCTTGGAGAGAGAGAGACCAGGTAAGCAGTCACTCTCTCCATTCCTCTGGAAGGAAGGATAGAAGAAGAAGAGAGTATTTCAAGAAATAACAGAATGTTTATCTGCCCAACACTGGGCTGGACTCAGTGGTCTGAGCATAGCCTAAATACTTAGCAGCCAACCTTGTAGTGTTCTAAGACACATCTGATGAACAAGAAAAGGGGCCACATGGTGGTATCTTCCTATTTTACTTTTGCCTTCAGCTCTTAGAAATGCCCTTGATCAGAACTGATTTCTGCTTTTTGTTGGTTTTGCTACGATGAGAAGATGACAATAGATGTGATTTCTTTTGGGAAATATCAATTTATGAAATAACAATGTAGGGAACAATTATTGAATGCGTGTTTGGTGCTGAGAGTTGTACCAGAGGCTCCGTGTCTAGTGTTTCCACACTGCATGATGATTGTGCAAGAGAAGCACTGCTGTTCCTATTTTTAGGTGAGGAAACAGAGGCTCGGAGCTTCACCCAAAGCCACAGCAGTAGAGCCAGCATTTCAACAAAGGGCTCTTCGACTCTAAAGATTATTTTCTTTCCACTATACTATACTGCTTCCTGAATGAAAACCCAAATATACAAAAGATCTCCCTGATGCGTTTAGTCTTTGTTTATAAACCATTAATTTCTCAGCTGAAAGCCTAAGAATCTCAAAACTATGGTGCTAGGAGCTATTGAAGATCAATCAGGTATTTGCTTTTTTTTCAATAGAAGTCAGCAGGAAAATAGGATACATGTATACAAACAAAAATGTATATATTTTGTAGAAATTATATAAAATCACACGCACATAGGTACAAGCATCCTGTAATATATCCATTGGGATAATTATATATATATGTATATATACACACACACACATATATACACACACACATATGTATACACACACACACGCACACACTCCCTTGAATTCTTTATGTAGCCTCTCTTTCATAATTTTATCTTTTAGCAAAAGCACCTTCTGATGCTTAAAAGGAGATTCACCTTATGCAGATGTCTTTATGAAGTTCATGCCAGTTTGGTTTCAGGAGTTATCAGGCTTTCCGCATATCCTGTCAAATGCTCCATTTTAGGCAATTGCTCAGTTGTCCTTTCTTTTGTCAATAGGAAAACACCCTTTGTAAAGTGAGGAGTTAAAGCTGTTTTTGTGTGTGTTTCCTAATTTTAGGTCTGAACACACCAATATTCTTAAAGCAGAACACATTGTTTTTGTTTTTATTTTTCTGAACAAAGTCCTAATTGATAGAGAAAATCATTTCGCTGATGCGTGAGAATTAACTTTACATTTTTGAAGGGAGGAACAGATAAATTTCAAAATGTATCATGGACTTCAAGTCAGTTTCTATAAATCTAATTCATTCTTCGAGTCAATAACTATATATTTAATATATTCTACTTACTTTTTCTTTTTCATTAAGAATTGCAAACTTTCCCATAGTATACATTAATTTATTCATCCCTATTGATGAATGTGCCCATTATTTGCAGTGCTTTTATTTTTCCACCACAAACAATGCTGGAATAATTGCAGATATCAGTTCTTTCATTAGTGCCTGTCTCTTTTTGGTTATAGATCTCCTTCTTGCTGGGATATTGATTAATATGGACTCCTTCCATCATCTTTTTAATCCCTCAGTGCAGATATGCTGTGAGCTGGGAAACTAGATGAGAAGGCTGGAGAAGGTCTTCTCTAAGACAAGGGTACAGGGATATTGAGGGGTACCTACAAATAGAGGACCTGTATATAGATGCCGTGCATCGTGTGCCTTCGCCCTTTTCTTTCCTCTGTTGTGAGACCATTAACACCAGGAAGGCAAATACCTTCCTAACATTCATTCCTGAATCATTTGTGACATCAAGTTGGACATATAATCATTCATTCATTCAAGAAACATTTAAGTTTTGTGTTAACACTGTAGAATCAAAGATTGAACCATAGCTCTTTGGTTCAAGGAATAGGTGCTTATCACCCAGCAAGGCATCAAAAGAAGCAGAGTCTCCTTGCTCTTGTTTTTTCCTCACTCTTGTTTTCAGTCCCTGGTGATATCTCCTTTTTCATCTTGTTCTAGAAAATCTGGGGCCTGGGTTGGTAGTGCCTTTGGTTCTGATGGGCTTGTAAATTATTTCTGTTCTCAGAGAGTACTCCAAAGACCTGCTCTTTATCTTGATCACAGTGGTAAATCTTTTTCACGCTGATTTGTGTCACTCATATGTTAGCACATGGTGTCCTAGTTATTAAACGTATCTTGAACTCCTTGAGGTACTCTCCAAGAGAAGCGTGACCTCAGATACTTTTGAGATGTCCTGTTTACTTGTGAGTGGTAGAACCACTTTCATTTCCTGCCCTCTCCTCATTGTGGACTTAAGGTTGTGAAAGTTTTTTTTTTTTTTTTTTATCATTTAACTGTTTGTAGTAATGACTATCCCTCAATCTTTGTTACCCACACAATGTGAGGAAGTTACTGTCAAAATTTTAGCTGATATGAGTCCCTCTAAGAGATTTGAGTTAGTTTGTGTTCTCTTGGTGAAGATAAATATACATTTTCTATCTGAATTTTAAAAATATTCTATCTAGTGTTGCAGAACTCATTAGCACTTGGGGTCACAAGGATCAGCAGACTACAACCCAGAGGTCCAACTTGGCCTACTGGCTGTTTTTGGAAAGAAAGTTGTATTGGCCCCATTAGTTTAGGTACTGTCTATGACTAATTCCAGATTACAACACCAGAGCTGAGCAGTTGCCACAGAGACTGTAGGATCTACAAAAATTAAAATATTTACTGTCTGACAGAAAAAGGTCCCCCATATCTCGTCTGGCCCAGAGGCAGCCTTGTCAGATGGGTGGGGTGGGGAAAACCTCTTCAAAGGATGGGCCATGTAGAGGTTGACTATTGGGTAGTTGGGGGAACATGGAGATACATGCTGCTAAAAGAAAAGAAAGGGTCTCACAGAGCCTGATAGTGTCATCTCTTGTGGGTGAAAGAGGAAAGTCTAGTATACTTTGAGGAGCTCAGAGCTGTGACAGGAGCTTTGGGGCAGCTCTTTCAAATTCCTGCTCTAGCACCAGTGCAGAAAGAGGTAGAAACATTGACAAAGCCAAACCTTGGGCAGTTCTGTCTTCTTCCTCACAGAATGTTCTCCAGAGCCCCCCAGGGTGCTTCAGGGAAGCGACCAGATAAACAGCAGCTCTCACCAACAGTGCAGGCTTGTAAACTTTTTTTTCCTTCTTTTTATGCCTGTGGTGATAAACATATGCTTTGAAGCATGAGATTTGATTATCCTGTCTTAGTGCTTATAAATACAAATGTGATTAATGGTCATAAAAAACAGGTTGACAGTGTAAGACTAATTCTCGGCAGAGTAGCTTTGTGTTGCTCTCTGCTCATTTCTTGCAGAGGCCTGTGGAACAGTGGAAGGCCCTCCTACCCCCCCCCCCCAACCCTGGCCCCCTCCTCCTGCTTTGGTTTCCCCCTCAGATCTCCCTGTCATCCCCTTGGAGACTCTTCCTCCTTGATAATTAAAATTGGTGGATTTTCCCCTAGAGAGCTACCTGAGGTAAGTATCCGAGTCTCTTTGTCATGCCATTAATAGTCCGGAACTCTGCAGAAAGGCATTTGGCTGCCTTCTCCATTCCCCACTTGGGCCTGGCGGGCCGCCTGTACATGTTGGGGAACAACACAACCTAAATCTGGACAATTTGTATTTTAGTAGTGACGGGGATATTCGCTCTCTCCCTCTGTCATTTTGCATTAAAGACCTGCCACTAATAAAACTAATTAATAATTGCTGGCTCGGTGTGGAATAGTTGGACTTCTTAAACCTGGCAGGCTGCCACCGCTGCTTTTGAAAGAAGCACTTCATCTCTGTCACGGACAGGATGAATATTTCTCCCACTTCTAATTGGACAAAGTGCCTTTCAAACTTGCAGGCATTTCGGAGAGAGCCGATAAGTAGTTTCTGCGCTCTCTAGATACAATCACCTCTTGGAGCCGTTTGCCGAGAAACAGCATAGAGGGCTTTGAACTTTCTCTCTTTAGTGAGACTTCACCGCTGACCTCTCACCCCAGAGGGAGGGAGCTTTGAGGGAGGGGGGAGCCAGGACCTGAGCTCATCACACCCTCAGTGTGAAGGAGAGGTTCTTATGTTTGGGGAGCAGCACAGTTCACTGGCAGAAGGGGGAAGGGGATGCCTAGTGAAAGAGGCCAATTTCTGGAACTCTCTCCAGTCCTGTGAATCAGAATCTGTAGGACTAGTGCTCTTCCTACTTGCTTCTGTTGATGCCCAATGGGGGCTGAGAACTACAGGTAAGTCCTGGTCCAGAGTGGTTTCTACCCTTCACTCACTCATCAACACATCTTTTTATATCACCCACATGTTTGCTAGAAGAGAGGAGGGAGAGATACTTGCAGTCTAGTCAAACACACATCACATATGCCAATGAAAACACAAATGATAAGAGTACATGATTAAATTCAACCAACACGTTGTGCACTGCAGAGAGTTCATGGCTGGACAACCTCCACATTCTAGTTGGGGTTGGCCACAGAGAAAACTTTAGTATGAGCAATGCCATGTGTTTGTGTTTTTCCTGGGCTGAAGGTTAACAATGCACATAGAGTTGGGTGGTCAGGAACGTATGGGAGTTCTTAGGGTCGTGGAAATGGGCTTCAGGGGAAATGAGTGGTTGTGCTGCAGATCTCACTCCAGGCATCCCAGGTGCTAGAGATCAGAGAGAGTGTGTCTGCAGACCTCCTTCTGGTGAGGCCATGTGGGCCTGCGTGGGGAGTTGAGACTACTAGACCAAGGCACAGATAAGGGTGCCCTGGAGCTAGTGAGAGGGTGAGGCTAGGATTGAGTCTTTTTGAAGGATGGAAGGAGACCAGTGTTTGTTTAGGTTTTTCCCAGCTGTTGTTCAGTAACATGAGGTTTTTCACTTAGTTGGCAGGCTGAGGGAGACATAAATCAATGAAAAAATCTAAGGTTTCTAGTTTGGGGGATTAGTGGGGCAACAGTGAATCTAGCTAAAGTATAGGAGCCATCCTAAAGCATTTCCTCTAGGGGAAAGAGGAGAACTGCTCCCAGCACTGAGCTGGCTGAGATGCAGTTTCTGATGGGAACATTCTGGGCAGATTTCACTTCTTGATCCTGGAGTGACCCTGTGTCATTGGAGATTCTTCTGAGATGATTGCCTAAATCCATCTCCTATCCCTGTTATTGAGCATTAATGCTTGCAAGGAAATGAAAAAGGCCCGATCAACAGGTCTGGAGGCTAAAGAGCATTTAGTTTGCTGTAAAGACTCAGTGAAACCAGAGTACTGGCAAATAATCACTTTCTGTTCGGTCAGTGTGCTAAGGCTTCAAATCCCTGCAGCAACAAAAAAGGACCTGGGGATTGTCTTTGCAGACTGTGTTCATTTGTTTCAGGTGATACCTACCTGTTCCACACTCTGCCCCTCTTGAGTTTCCGGGTAGTAGGAGCCAGAGAATGGGAGTAACAGTCATTCTTCTGATTCAGTAAACATTTGTCCTTTCACTGACTGCATGCCAAGCACTGTCCTAGGGGCTAAGGATACACAATAAATAAAGCAAAGTTGCTCTCAAGGAGCTCCTGTTATAGTCAGATATGGATGTGTAAGTAGATAATTAAAATAGAGTGTTACAAGTACTGAAAAAGAATTATGTGCCAGACATATAGATACCACAGAGCAGAAAGTGATACATTCTGAGAGAGAGGAGACTTGCCTAAGACTTGTTAAAGGCAGGCACTGAGGGGCCTCCAGGGAAGGCTGCCTGGAGGAGGTGATACAACACATGAAGCTTGGGAGTATGACTAACATTTTTATAGACTGAGAAGGAGGTGAAGGGCAGTGTATACAAAGAACATTTAAATAGCATTTGTTTCTGTAGCATTTAGTGGATGAGGGCAGCGTGCCATGCTGGATGATGTGAAGAGACAGACATGTAGTCACAAATACAGTTTGTTTGTTTAGACTTGGGGACTGGGAAAGATGGCACAAAACCAGGACAGGCAGCAGAATGAAGTAACGCACCCAGAGGAAGCAGGTGCCGGCTAGCATCAGATGTTCAGAAATGTGTTTGGGAGTTCTGTGAAGGTGGGCTGGAGCTTTAGCAGGAGGTGGCCCCAGATGAAGAAGGGGATTGTGGCAGAGGGATGTGGGAATAATTTCTCTTGAATTCCAGGGAATGACAGGTTTAGACAGGGCAAGTATGTCTGAGGGGGATTGGAGTTATTGTCTCTAACCCATTCACTCAGTTACTGATTTTTTAATTGTGCATTTATTTTGTGGAAGACAGGACTAGGTACTCTTAGGAGTGGCTTCTGTCCTTAAAACATTACCATTTAAAAAGGAAACACAAATAATCAGAGTAAATGGGGGAGGGGAGCATGTGCATGGTGCTTTCAAGGGAAAAAAGGAAAAACGATTGTTCTTACAAGAGGATGGAGGGGCTGGAAAACCTTTAGCTTTGTCTCCTCATCCATGAGTCACTTAAAAAACTTTTTTTTTTTTTTTTTAGAAAATGTGAAATAATTTTGTATAAATGTTGTAAAGATAGCACAATGCTCTCCTGCCATCTCCTCACCTAGATCACCCTCCACTAATGTGCCCCACCTCATCCTCATGGTACAGTTATTGAAGTCAAGAAATTAACATTGGCAAGATGTCACCACCCCAGCAACAGGCCTTGTCTAGATGTCCCGTCTTTCAATCAGTGCCTTTTTTCTGTTCCAGCCTCTGGCTCCCACTTTGCATGTAGTTGCCTCTCTCCTTAGTCTCTCCTCCACCCTGAGCTTGTTCCTTGACTTTTCCTTGTTCATGGATCTTTACCATTATGAGAAACACCGGCTAGACACCTTAAAGAATGTCCCTCATGTCTTCTCATGATTAAGTTGAGGCCAGGGATCTGGGGGACAACTGCAGAGGTGAGGTACCCTTCCCCGCACATCATATCTGTGGAACATGACATTAACTTTTCCTGTTTCTGGGGCTGTGAAGCTCCATTCCTTAGTTAAGGAGGAGTCTGCCAGGCTTCTCCACTCTGTAGTCACCATTTTCCCCTTTGAAATCAACACATTCTTCTGGGAGATGCTTTAGGCTAGGCAAAGATCCCATTTCTCCTTAAACTTTCCCATGGGTCACTTTCAGTCCTGGGCTTTGGCTCACTCTAACTGCCTCCTCCTAGAATCAGCACTGCTGCTTCACAGTGCTGCTCTGTCTTCCATCTTTCTGCAGTCAGCTCCAGGGAATAAACACACACTCCATAGATGTTCCCCGGCTGGTGGTGGCAGGTGGAAGACATTGCTTTTATTTATGTCAGGAGAAAATGGTGCTTAGGGCTAGCAATTTGTCCAAATGCACATTTCCAAATGAGAATCTATACATCTTTGTTTTGCTTTGCTTTGGTGGAAACAGCATGGGACTGGAGGAAGGAGACCTGCCTATTTCTGACACTGTTTAGCTGTGTGACCCCAGGCAAGAAACTTGAGTTCTCTGAGCCTTCATTTTCCTAAAGTGCATGGAGTTAGTCAATTTCTGGGCTGACTTTCAGCTCTAACATTCTGTGGTTCCATAGTGAGATTTCCCCCTGGGCGAGGACTCTAGCTCTAATGAGGAAAACTGAGTTATAATGGAGTAAAGAAACAGGTCTGGAGAGTGTCTGGGTGTTCCATGACCTTGGAGTCTGATAATTGAAACATCTGATAAGGGTGGTTTGAAATGAGACTAATGAATGAGATATAAATTGCTATTTTCTAGTCTAACAAAAAGATACACATCCAATTATATTGGATGGTTGTAAGGATGGACAAGCTCCTTACGCTTCAAGACCTCTACTCTCTGTAGCTTTTTCATAAGATTAGATTGCCTTTGGTTACCCAGTGTCAAATTTCCACTCGAGGTGGCCCTCTTCTTTTGGAGGTATGCAGACATCTCTTCCATACTAGATTCTGGGCAACATCTTAATCTCTATCATATAGCCTCATTCTTCAAACTAAACATGGAAATGACATACTTTACCCATTTCTTAGCCAAAGATAACCCTGGGCATACAAATTCTGCCTTTGCTCTGCTAATACAAATGTGTGTCCTTTGCTGATAGGCATGTCACTTAAAAAGTGGTAACAAAGTCTGAGTGATTTTAGAGCATGACTCTCCAATCTTCTTTGATGTGGCATAAGGATTTCAGATTGTTAGATTTCCTCCTTTCTTCAGTCTTTTTCTGCTAATTGACTGTTTTTCATGTTAGTACTGCTTTTTACCTTGTGAGTTTTTACCTTGGTTTAATTTATTATTTGAAATTCTTGCCTATACTATTTGCAATTTGTATCCTTTCAGAAGGATGAAAAGAGCTAAATGTTCTTCCAGAAGGTATCTTTTCAGGGGAGGGCTCTCTTTAAGTGGCCTGCTCTTCCTTCACTAACATGGCAAGACAAATTTACCATTCCTAAGACATGTGCTAGAATTTTAGCTGGTTGGAAATAAGGTGAAATTTCACCACTGTCTTATTGTTCTTTTGCATCTTATTTAATTCTGGTACTAGTCCTATGCATCTGTATGATGACTGAATAGAGTTTGTGTGGGTCTTAAGTGTGGCATGTCTACAAAGGGAAGCAGTGAAAATAAATATTGTCAATAACATTTGCTACATGCAGCCATAGACATGTATAAGATAACAGATGTAAGCCAGAGGATGGAATTTTTAATCTTTTTTGAGAAAGTAGAATTCATGGAAAGCTTTTTGAAGTAGGTGTTGTCCAAATGAATTTGCAAGACAAATAAATTATCAGCAAGAAAACTGGAAGAAGCACATAAATATTATAGCCAAGGAACCCATTAAAATTAATTAGTTGGTCCACACAGATGACCTCATGACCTTGTAGGAGTCTATGTACTTGAACCATGCAGGGTGTTGCATAGTTTAATTCACTTCCTGTACAACATTCTCATAAACCTTTTCAGAAGGACATAATCATGAATTCATGGAAGATGTTCTATTTCTGAAATGAGAAAGAAGTGATAGGATGTATACATGAATACTCATAGAACCCAATTGTACCGATAGCTACATGGACATTGCCTTGCTTTGCTTTTACCTGTACCTTAAGCCGTACTACCTGGCATCTTCGGTTGCTCTCTACTTTTTTGTTCTTACTACCTTCTTAAAAATCATCTGGTAGACAGATATAGAGAACATGAAGATGGTCATCCAACTATCTTTACTGATCTATTTATTGAACTCTGGAGTCTCTTGCACATTTAAAAAATATCATTAAAGCCCTTTAGTCCATCAGTTTACCAAATGTGTTGTATTGAGCATTTACTGTATGCCAGGCATTATGTTCCATCATTGGTTGTCAAACTTTTTGTGTTTCGGGACCCCTTTATACTTTTAAAAAAAGATGGAAAAGATGGGGGACCTTCAAGGGCTTTTGTTTATGTGAACTGTATTTATTGATACTTGCCCTATTAGAACTGAAGATGGAAGAAAAAGTAAAATATATTTTTTTAAAAATAATAATAGGCCCACTGCATCCCAACGTCAATAACATAATGCAATGGGAAAAAAACTATTTTCCAAAACAAAACCACAAGAATTACATTCTTTTTTATTTTTCCAAAGAATCTCTTTTTATGTCTGCCTTAATAGAAGGCAGCTGGATTCTCAATTCTGCTTCTTCATTCAGCATGTTGCCATATCACATGTCATGTACCCTCTGGAAAACTCTACTTCTTGTGATAAGAATTATTGTAAAAATAGTTTTGACCTCATGGGTTTCCTTGAAATAGGCTTGGGGACCACACTTGTGGGAACTGCTGTAGTAAATGGTACCCTTCTCGATAGAGTGGAGATGCTGTAACACTGGAAATGACTTGAAAGGAACCCGAGGAGGCAGGACTGAAGACTGCTGACCTCCAATCTGTGTTGCTCTCCAAAAGATGAATCCACTGATACTGCATGTGAATGTGAATGTGCTTCTTTAGGTTTGAATCCACGTAAGAAAAAAGACATCATGGCTTAAATTTACTTTGTGCCAAAGGAAGAAGTATGTGGATGAGGGAGGGTCATGGAAAAACATTACATAAGGGGCTAGGTATAGCAAAATGTTTTCATCCCATCAAAAGAACATTCCAAAAGGTGGTTGTCATTCTATACAGTTAGCTATTCAAGGACTGCCATCGGTGTGACCTTTCTGTTTATCAGATGTGTCTACATAGTTTTTTTGTCAGATATATAGGCTTGTTTTCTATTTTAACAAATTCATAAATTGTATTTTCCCATTTCAGTTTTAATGTGTGTGTATTGGTAAAGTAGTATCATCATTTCTAGTTTCTTCATAGAGAATATCTTTTATCTTTAAGGGACATTTTAGTGAGATGGTTGATTTTAGAGTTAAATTAATGGAAGTATCAAAAAGCTTTTCCAATGATACTTCAGGATTTTAATAGACATAATACTATTAGTATTCTCCAACATCCATGAGTGAAATGGGTATGAATATTCCAGATAAAACTTATATTTATCTGTATTCTTCAGCTCATAAAGTAGAATTTGATCACTTTTGGATCATATTTGGAAATATTTAGGGCAGAGTATTTAAAATGGCTTAAACGTTAACTAGGGAGGAAAGATGAAAGACTTAATTTCCTTGGACCTGAATAATTCAAGCTGAAACCTTCTGTATTCAATTTTCCTTGACTTCTGTTGGTTGGTTTGGGATTTTTCTTGGCCTGGGATTGAATATTTTGCATCACTTTAGGAAAGTGAGGGTCTAGTTTTTGAAGTAATAACGCAGATTTATAGCTGAATGGATTTAGAATCAAAGGATTTTGAAAAACATACATTAGGTCTTTTGCTCTTTTTTGTTTTTTTTAATACCATTAACAGAGAATCAGGTTATTCTAAATACACTTTCCAGTGGAGTTCTTAGAAATATTTCTTAACGCTAAGAATGAAAGGACAGGAAGATGTTTTTCCTTCCATTTTTTCCTTCCAAGTTTTCCCTTTACTTTCTCCTTTCTCCCTTAATTTTTTTTTGTTTCCCCCTCAGATTTGCAACATTCAAATGGCCATTAAAATGCACAAACAGTGATGTAATGGAAACTAGGCCTTGGTGCTGACAGTGTTTTCACATACTTGTGGACATGTGTGCAACCCCAAATTAGTCTTTGGTTCAATTATTTGTAGCTATCATACAGTAATTTATAAAGATCGCCTTTCAAAACAAAATCTGGAGTGTGCAGACCACACAAATTACAAACATATTCAGAGACGTAAGGTAAAAACCCAAGCCAATTAGTATTTTTAAAAGCAAGTTTCTGGAAACTCAAGTCCCCACGTACCTGCTTTTCTAATTGCATTTTCCTCGAAGTCCTCTTGTGCTCATTTGGATTCTTTAACCTCCACTTGGCGTGGTGAATTCTCCTCCTCCGGAGGCAGCATTATTTATGAGTGCTGAAATGTTCTAAACCTCAACATTAGAGTTCCTTCTGTCATTTCACAGAAGGCCCATTTTATTTCACTAAATGGCTATGTGGGGACTCTTTCTGCAGGGTCTTTTTAATTTCTGACCACCAACATCCATCCAAGGCTGACCAGCCCTGTACTCTTCTTCACCAAACCCTCACCTCTATGGAACAGACATTTAAAAAATGGGGGTGACAAATGTTCCAGAGGCCCAAAAAAATTAATTGAAGGCCGAGGCATGTAAAGCATGAACATTCATATCAGCATTATTATACTGTTTTGATTGTGTTTGAATGCCAGTAACAACATTAACGATGGTCATTTTATTAAATGTTTATTGTGTGCCAGGCATTGTGTTGGGCACTTTATAATACACACATTCTTTGCTTTTTGACAGCTCACGGTATATCACTCATTTTTACGAAAGACCTACATTAGCACCTATTTTTGCTAACCTAGACACATTTGAATAGGCGTTTTGATTTTACAACAGTCCAAAATTGAAAGTGGTGTTTTGCGTCAGTTGCTTTACGGCAGCCTGGTGGAAGACGGCAGGAGTGGCAGCGGCGGGAGCGGCGAGAGCAGCTTCCTCAGGCGTCTTTCCTGGTACTACTTCATACAGGCTGTGTATGTATCATACATTTTCTGCTTTACCTTTACGTTAGGGTTGTTTTTAAGTATTTAGTTGGTTATTTTTTGGGTCTGGAAAACTCAGAAAATTTCCGTATAAACAAATGGCCTGTGCTTCTTCACGCTAGTTTAGCGTGTGAGGGGAGGGACGGGACCTGTGTTACCTCATTTAATTATGAATTGTACAACTCTGTAAGGGAAGTACTATTATTTTCCCATTTTACAGAAGAATAGGCATCGGCTTGCCCAAGTACTGCATAGTACTTGCTGCATAGTAGCAATTTTAAGTAGTTGATAAAAATATTTCATTGTCACACACGGGCTTGCCTAAACGGCTGGACATTTGACATAGCAGAAAATAGAACTTTCTGAAAACTACAGAGCCTCTCCATTCAGGAGAATAGGTGTTCATTTTGTTCCACAGGAATCTGAGTCCGAGCCCCCTCCCCCACCCTCACTGTCAGCAGAGCTCATTATTTGAGTGGCGGCAGCGCCACACCAGCATACTGCCCACACACAGGAGGAGGGGGTAAGGCCTCCAGACCCAAATGCTGGGCAGCATTTAATAAGAGAGAACTAGATGTGCCTGACCTGGGGGTGTATTCAGCCTATGTTAAATGATAAAAGAGAGAGAGAGAGAGAAGAGAGACATATTACGACCACTTGTGACCTGTACATACCAAGCCAGTGATATTGGGAATCTCTGGGAGGAGGAGCCTAGATTAAAATGAGAGGGGAAGACACACGCATGCCCACACAAACACACATACAGATGGATGGATGGATAGATGGATGGATATATATGCCCTTATTGTTTTACTTCTACGGGGATCCTGTTTTAGTGTGTGATTTTAAAAATTTAAAGAAAAAAGACAAACCTGACTCAGCAAAAAACGAGTGCGTGTGTGTGTGTGTGTGTGTGTGTGTGTGTGCGTGCGCGCGTGTGCGCGCGAGCTGCATGTAGTAGCTGGGAAACTCCTAACTTCCATCTGGGTGCCTCAGTTTCCCCATCTTAAATTGGGGGAATGAGAGCATTATCTCTCGAGTCTCTCAGGCCCTTCTGTTTTTTTGTGAAATCTTGGGAGGTTGCCAGGTGGCTGGGCATCTGTGCTCACCGAGGCCTAGGCAAAGGTCCCCCTGAGCCCAGGTGTTCTTACCTGAGTACACAGCCCTCCAGGTGTCTTTAGTTAGAAATGCCCCCAGGGCAGGCTGCAGCCTTAGATGGATGAGCTCTGTGCTCTACATGGGGTGGGTCTTGTTTCCACTCAGCCATAGAATAGATGCAGAGCCTTTTCTTTCCCACTAAGATTTTGATGTCAGGAGACATTTTATTATGTAAAACCATAAGGATCTTTTTTTAATAAGATTAACAGAATAGTTAAGAACATGGGCTTTGTTGTGAGGCAGATTTGACTTCAAACTCCAGCCTTGCTAGCTGTGTCACTGTGGAAAATTACTTAACCTTTCTAGTCTCAGTTACTTCATTTAGAAAATGGTTATCATAATACATCAGAGGGACAGTGTGAAGATTAAATGTTATGCATCTAAATAGAGGCTTCAGTTCTTAGAACACAGTAGGTGCACAATAAACCTCAGCTGGTAATCAGCAAAATTTTATTGCTTGGGAAACAGGTGCAAAGTGGAAATGTGGGGTTGGATAGTAGGGGGCTCACTAGAGTCTGGGAAGGTGCAGTTGGGCCCAGGAGATGTTTCAGGGTTTGATTGAGATGGTAGATAATGACAAAGGCACGTATTAAAACTTTATGTCAGAGTTTATTGTAGGAACTTTTGACCCTAGTGAAATACTAGTTTTGAGAACTGTTTGTATATTTTTATTCCTGAACCACATTTTTGAGGGGAAAAATGAACCGTTCATTTTTTTTTTCTCTCTGTGTATGATCCTCTGCCCCTTCCTTCTCTTCCTGCTAGCAAGTGGAGAAGTCTGTTTTCTCATACAGTAGCTACTCTGGGTTTCCAATGACAGAATGCTAATCCTTATTAAAAACCTCTATGACCAGTGATTGTGTGAAAAAACAGGAGAAGCAAAGAAAGTTAGTGAGACCAGTCCTATTCTTTTTAATTAATGAAGTACTGTTGCTTTACATGCTTGTTAATATCTTGACAGTATAGGATATCTCACTTCAGGTGTGGTTACCATAGTTCTCCCACCACCAGAGCACCCATAGTCCTCCACCATAGTCCACTGTGCTCCCCTCCACCTTTTTTTTTGGGGGGGGGATCAGACTAGGGGCAGCTCAGCAAATTGTATGCAGACCTAAGCATGGTGCTGGGGTGGTGGGGTGTGACAACTTCTAACACAGTAGTAGGCAGGGCTCTCCAAGGAGGTCTTTGTGCTGGGCCCGGGAGGAAAGGGTGATGTGAGACTTGAATTGCAGGCTGTGGGGTGGTCATGAGCCAAGCACACAGCTGCAAGAATAAGTGGAGTTGCCCTAGGAGATTGCAGTTATCGTGTCTGTGAGCAAATGATGGCGATGGTGATGGTACTGTTTCCCAAACTTACTGCCAGTAGAGATCTCCAAGCCTCTCTCACCTATTGATTCAAACTCAAGTGTACACCATAGTTCTGGAAGATGGATTTGAAAATATAGGGCCAGTTTAAGTAGAGCTTTGACTATCATTCCGAGTTTTGACTTTGACTTTTCATGCCACGGCATCATACAGTATTTTTAACCAGCTATTTTTGTGTCAGCCTAGAAGATGCACATTGCAAATGATATGCAGGTGGTTCTAGGTCAGTAGCTCCAAATATGAGGTCAGGGACAACTAGGGGTCTATGAAACCTTGAACAGAGCTCTTCAGGCTATTTTAGGTGAAAACACCTGAAAGAAAACTAATGCAGTTGTGCATTTATCTTTCATAAGTTTGTAACTAGTTTAACCAATGAGTCCTTTCTTTGGTCTATATTCGAACTACATTAACACAGTGGGATAAAAGATGAGGAAAGGCAGCACAATACATTGGTTAAAAGCATGGATTTGGGAGCCAGATCTGGGCTTTAAACTGTATCCACTGCCTCCCAGTGCAAGATCTCCAGCAAGGACTTCACCTCTGATCCTGTAATGTCCTTTTTTCCCTTCAATATTACTTTGTGGATGAGGAAAAAAAAGTTCCAGAAGAGTTGAACAATACAATGCTATTTGAGACCTGTTTTCATAAATATGTTGTTTTGCTTTAAGTCACAATTTCCACAAACCTATCCACGACTTTGAGGACTCACTGTTGTACCCGCTCATAGGGTTGTGGTGAGGTGTCCAGGAGAGAATGCATGTCAGTGCCTGGCATAAAGGAAATACTCAAAATGTGTTTTGAATATTCAGCAGTCTCATGGAAAAATAATTACGTGTGACCACGTGTGATTTTGTTTGGTAGCAGAACTCAGGGGAAATAATAAGGGAGCCATGAAGGTAAAAGAAAAGCTTGGGAAACCTTCTCAAAGGGCTGGTCTGAACCGAGCATCTAGAGCAGAGAGACATCCCAGTCTATGATGTACTCTCTTTAGAGGACCCTCACACTTATGTTCTGCCTCCAGAGTGTGATTTATCCTGGAAATGGTTCTAACGGAAAATAATAGAAAATTACTTGCCAGGAGAAGACTCAAATGAGAGTGTATATTTACTTTGGGCGAATTTCCCATTGCACTGGGTTAGACTGCCAAGAAGCTAAAAATAGTGGTGATATGCAGTCTGTGAATTAGTCCCTCTTGGGGGGACAAGGGTCAACTGAAAGGAGAATTGTTCCTCCAGGTCCCCAGAACTGCTCTTCATGGCCCTTTCCCTCCATTTGGAAAGCCCCTCATGCAGCTCCTGTTGGCCCCTCTCCTGCCATCTCCGTCTCCTGCCGAGAATCCTTGCCCATCCCATCACTCCTCAGACTTGTTCTAGGCAGCCTGTGTTAAACCAACCAGCTTTGGATGGTCTTCTGCTTTAAATATGCTATTTATAACCAGTAATTTATGTTTTCATGATACTTCATGTAGCAGCTGGTCTTTGTGCCACTGTAATAAGGGAATAATGAAATACATGGTATTTATATGGCTGGCTGTAGTGTTTGTCATTTCGTATATGGATTGCTATTGTAAGAAGCATGTAAAATTGCAAAGGGTATTTTTTTTCTCTTAAAGATAAGCCCTTGCCTATTAAATATTCATATGCTGTGTAGGAACACTATACCATCTTTTTGTTTCCTTCATCCTTATTTTCTCATGGAAATATATTCAGATGTCTACAATATGTATTGTTCTCATAAAATGCTCCTCATAGCAACTGGTCCCCTGAGCAAAGCTTAAAATCTTCATCAACAGCTGTTCCAAAATATGCTAATGTGTGTGCCCTCCAGCCTATAGGGTCACATCTAAATAACACCACCCTGCACACTTGAGAACTAGGCTTCCGAATTCCTTGAACTTTGGCAAGCCCATGACTTGGAGCTGTGGGTGAGGTGTTGAGGATTGGTGGCCCATGGGACCTTTGCCCTTAAAGGAATTGCTCCTTTCCCCCCCGCTGCCTCGTTTCCAAGGCGATTCTTGGAGTCTTAGGTTGTAGTTCATCTTTTGGCAGAGCCACAGAGACCTGGAAGACAGGTGACCTCGACCTCGCTGCCAAAGAGGTAGCCATAGAGCCAAGGCTTCTGGTTGGGGCCACCTGCAGGTGCAGTGGGGGAATGTGAGCTGGGTGTTAGAGGTGCTTCGGGGTCGCCTCTTCCCCTCTGCTGGGCACACTAGTCACATGGCACCAGCAGCTCTGTGAAAATCAAAAAGTGAAAAGAGTGCGGGGGCAGGGAGCATTGATAACACACATCCTAGCAATTTATTCCTCTCTTCTAACTATACAACTTGGGGAACTAGGGGCGCCTACCCTACTCAGTCAAAAATCCTCCTGCAACTTCTAGCTGCCATCTGTATCTGAGGTTCCACATCCATGGATTCAATCAGCTGACATCGCAGCTGGTTGAATCTGTGAATGTGGAACCTGAAGGCAGAAAAATAAATCCCAATATAAGTGGATCCATGTAGCTTAAGCCGGTGTTGTTCAAGGGTCAACTATAATATACCTCCAGATCATTCCAGCACTGTGATTCTAGAAGTGCAGGCCAGAAGCAGCTACAGGAACATCTCCTGGGTGCTTATTTGAAATGCAAATTCAGACCTGTTGAAAAGGGAGTGGGGTTGGGGATGGAGAGACCTAAGAGCTGAGTTTTTAGGCCCCAGGTGATTCTCCTACCTGCTCAGCTCAGAGTTGAGAAGCACCTACCCATCTCACTGCTATGTCCTTGAAAATTAACAAGGGGGGGTCATTGCCCACCTCCTGTGTGCCTCTCTGTGGG